>VYZS01013377.1:8444-19490 GCA_013400695.1 Neodrepanis coruscans | reverse complement strand
CGCGATGGTGTGTCCGGTGAGGTGCCCGCACGCACACGCCGGCGACTATTGTCTCTGCGGAGCAAAGTTGGGGCGCGGGGTGCCGGCCGCCCCCGGGCACTGCGGGAGCGGGGCGGGGAAGGCGGGCGCCGCGTTGTGCCGGTTCGGAGTGGTGCTTCTGCCCATCGCCGCCCCGGTTCCCACGTACCTCCTCCGCTGCGAAAGGTGCCTGGTGGAGTTGCCCCAGATGCATTTCTATGAGAAACTTTTTTTTGGGGGGGGGGGCGGGGGGGGCGAATTCCACTGGTAAAATATTTATGGATCTATTGAAATGCGCAGAAACAACAACATTAAAGTCCTCAATCAAGATCAAAGAGGAATACTGTTCAACAGCCACGCTGGGGAAGTTGAAAGACCTCTGAACAAATCAATCTGCCATATGGCTTTAGAAAAAAAAAAAAGGCAACAAAAAAGCTTCCCCCCCCCCCCCCAACTCCTATGGCTGGGAAGTTCAATTCTTGTTTTCGTGGCTGTTTTGCGAAGCTCGGTTTAATCACGCCAAATCTGTGTGTGCCATAGGCGAAGGGAGTGTGTTTAGTCTATGGCTGGGAAGCCTAATTTAGCGCTTGGTACTAGACATCAAGGGTGTGGATGAAGCGCTTTTTTTTTTTCTTCTTTTTTTTCCCTTCTCTCTTTCTTTGTCTCGTAACGTGCGATGACGTACAATCGACACGGAGGACTTTTGACGGAAGGCCGGTGTTACCTCGACGCTCCGGGCCGGTAGAACCGCACCGCCCCCGGGCACCTCGGCCCCGCGCTCCCCGCTGGAGCTGCGCCCCGCCCCCGGCACAGCCCTTCCCGGGCGCACCGGCCCCGCGCTGCCCTCCCTCCGTCTTGCACTTGGGACGCGAACTGCTCCGGCAGTGAGAAGAAAACAGAATTGGGGCGGAGGGAGGCTTTAAATCCTGCCCTTTCCAGTGCTTATTACCAGAACACTAGGAATAAAGGGAAAGGGTGGGGGTGGGGGGCAGCGAGCGAGAGGGGAAAGTTGGTAATGAAGGATACACGAATCATAAAATGTAAGCTATGTGTGATTAATGATCTGCACTAATTTGAATAGCAGGCGTGTTAAAGGTCATTGACAATTGTTGCTGCTTTCAGCATGAATGCCTGAGTGGGATGTATTAGGGACAATCAAATTTAATTCTAATTCACGAAAAAAAAAATAATCAGACGTGCGCAGCAGCTGGTCAAAATATAGAGAGGACATGCGTTAGAAAAATGCGCGTTGCCTATTCTTCAAAGGCAGCTCCATTACATTAAGGTGGTGTCTTTAAATGCCTCAATAGTAAATAACGTATCTGGAATGTCTGGATTTTGTTCCTTATGCATCAGCATCTTTCTAGCACACTTTTTCAATTGCAGGCCAAATTGGGTTCCCAGTTACTCCAGACTTGCAGCATTTTGTGGAAATTCCGAGGTCGCTGAGGCCGGATTTACCTGCAAATGGATCAGAGCAGATGTCACCTCTCTAAGCTTGAAGAATTCACCCCAGGCACAAGCCTATAGCACAAGCATGTTGATTCTCTAATCATGGTTTATATAGTAGTTCAGCATTTCTTTACACAAAGAGTAAGAAATCCATTATAAATCAGCATTCCTGGGCACTATTTAGAACTACAGTATTAAGCTAACATTTTCCATATGGTGAAAATTGACAAGTCAGAGCAATGAAAGGTGCATGAGACTTCCCAACTCCTCTGCCTAAAAATGTGATTTTTATGACTTACTCCTTTTCTCTCAGAGTCTGTACAGATTCTTTCCCTAAGACAGTAAAGCACAGATATACACAACACAGTGTTTACTCTATTACTTGATCAAGTAATGCTTAAAATGCTTAATATTTTTCATATTTGCTTCTATAGCGCGCAGTCTTGCACTCCTTGTTCTCGTAAGAAAATAGGAGGCTACAGGGTGAAAGGACTGGAGAACCCATCTCAAGCTTAGTAAGCAAGGGGTATTCCACTTTAATGGAAAGGCAATTAAAAATTCAGAAGATGGAGAGATCTTAAAAACAATCAAGCGGTATATTAATTTCATGGAAGGTCACCAGCAGAGTTCCCCTGTCCATGTAATTTTAAACAGGAGATTTTCTCACATTTCTTCTGCTGAGTCCAGCATTTCTGGGTTTTAAAAGCAAAACTAAATCAGTGTAAGAATTTATAGACTTAAAAGATATGCAAAATGTATTTGCATAATATTATCGGTGTCATTAGAAATTTCAGGTAGAGAAGACACCCTTAATTTTATATTAGTTAGTAACGTACCTTTTCCATGGGTTATTAATCTGTTTTCAGACACTGTTTATCCATTTTATGTTTGCCAGAAATCTTCCAGGAGATGTCCTCCAGTTTCAAAATCTTTAAATTACAGTATTTTGTATGAGAATGTCAGCGATATTAATGGTTCAATACGTGTTTTGCTATTTATAGGCTTGTGTGTATAATAATTCTGGCTAATGAAATACTTGGAGCAGAAAAAAACGTGTATTTACTTTTGCTATGGTATAATAAATTATTTCTTCAGCATTTGGGACCAGGCTTTCTCAAGTTTGGGAAAATGGCAGTTTGATGACATTATATGCGATGACTTGTCTGCATAACTTACCCTTAGGAGTGATTGGTGGAAGCTTAGATAAGAAAAGGTTCTCGAGAAACACCATGGTAGAATAGTGATGGAAAAGGGCCATCTCTCTAAAAACAAAGCTGAAAGCATAGATAAATACTTCAAGGCAGGCAAACAAGCCAAGTTTGCATTACATTTCATATATGTGTGTGTGTGTACATGTCACATACACAGATACAGTAATCTAAGAGGAGTCAGTCACTTTAACTTTTGTATATATGCTTACTCAGTTACTCAGGTTTTGTGCTGATGAATACTTTTTGTTGTTGCAAATCTATCTGAAATTCAGAGAACGTATCTAAATAATGCTCTCCATTTTTTTTAGGGAATCTTCCTCCCATCTCAAGACTTGGACTAGCATTTTCCTCAGAGTCAGCCATCATATCTGTCTCTCAATGACCCTTTCTAAACACAGCCCTTGGCTTTATAATTAGTTCTCTAGTTCTGCCAATAAAACAATATGTATCTTTTTAAGTCTAAGCCAGAGATTTTGCTTTCAAACTGTGCTTGAGTCAGGAAAAAAGAGCACACAAACTGACGACAAATGATCTTGTATTACTCTTCACATTCTAAATCAAACCTTTTCTTGGGGTATCTGGAAATACAAAGAAGGTCTGCAGAAGTTACAGACTGGAAGGCACAGGCAGCTATATAACCCATGTATGTCTGCAGATCACCGGACAGAAACATCCCCAGTGATGCTTTTTTAACAAGAAGCTAACATTCCTAACTCCAATTAAAATGGGCCATTCTAACACTGGTGTGCTTCCAGAGTTTCTGTGGGTGGCACAAATTTCACACTGAGATAATATGGTTTCACTCAATAACAAACATATACTCCTGGATTAGATACATTAACTTCTCATGTGCACCACAAAAATCTTTCTCTCCTCTCTAATCGTGCCTCAGTAGCTGTGCAGTGTCATGCTGCTTCCAGAGTTGGTGCTATGAAAACACACCCTGACCCATCGAAGTTTTGCACACCAGCATGCTCTAGGTCTGCATAAATTGAGGTCAAGCTCCTGCACCCTGTTAATTTAGTCAGGCATAAATCGAGCAAACGGATTTGAAAATATTCTCCCATTTGGAGAGGTGCACATATGTCGTGATCTGATGTATCTATTAATGTGTAATAACAATAAGCAACTTGGTCTCATCTGTTGACATTTTAGCAGGTTTTAGGATGTGGTCATATCCTACTTGCCATCTACACATACAAGATGTCCCCTTGTTATCAGTGCAATTGTATTAATGATAAAAGATAATTGGTGTTTGTCTCCATCATCTCATTTATGTCATGTAATGAGCTTTTACTTATGGCGGGAATATTCTGGAGACCTTTCCTGAAGAATCAAAAATTTTAACTCTAGTGTATTTCATATTTGTCTGTACTGTCAACACAGTTGCTAGGTTATAGCCTGATTTTGATTTTTGTTCTTTGATCCTCTCAAACCCACATTTTTTTTACATTGAATTATTCAATATTGCTTTTACAATGACACTGAGGAAGAGAGCAGAAAAAGTTAATATTGCAAAGTAAGTACGGCATCAGCATACAGTTATTTTAGGTTCACGCAAGATGTACCAACTTTTCCAGCCCCAGCAGTTGGATTTTCTCACCCATATGTAATTTTATAAACTACATCACGGCTTCACAGCAGGTACAGAGCCCACAAACCTGTTCTTAATTTCAGTTTAACTGAAGAATTTCAGCAGCAGCTGGTTTCAGAATAGCTGATACAGACTTCCACAGATGTGGCCCATAATAGGTTCAGAAATAAAAAAGAACTAGGCCACAATGTAGAATTAATTTCAAGGAAGAAAAATTCAATAAGGATGCCACTTTTAATTTTTCTTTTTTTTGTGACAGACATCATTGAGAGGGCATTTATCTGCGGCCTGGGTTTTTCCATGCTGTCTACCGATAGTAATACTGCAGTACACTGATTTTCTGGCAGGCTGGACCTGGCTGTTAGCTGACTGTGCTTTCTCAAAGCAGAAAACCAGGCTATTTCTGAGTTTGTGTTGCCTTCCTTCCCCTCCCCCTCACCCTTCTTATGTTCCTCCAAGCATAACTGATAGTACTGGAGTGCTTGTGCACTTTTCTAACTGGACCAGACAAAGGGGTACAATAGCTAAAAATGACCTCTGATGTTACAGCAAATGCACTGCTTGACAAAACTGGGGAAACTGGTTGCTAGCTCTAAACAACGTGTTATTTGGTACTGTTCCACAGACTTGAAATAAAGGACTACAGAAAAAAAACAGTTTCACAAATGTTTATTTCTGGAGTTTAGTAAGGGGGAAAAGTTAAATGATTTCTGGAACGGCACAGCAAAAACTATCTTCTGCTGAGTAAAAAATACCTCAAAAGTAAAAGTGGAACAAAACAGTCACTTGTTCTTGCTAACAAAATTTCCCTTGACATTCTGTGCAGTGGTCTAAAGTGGTTGAATAATCTTAGTTTATATGGTCTTTCAGCTCAGGCATGCGAGGAAAAAGGAACTTCAAAAAGAGAATATTTTACCTGACATGTACTATTTTAAGGCTCCAGTAATTAGAGAACTGCAGAGGTCAAAATAGCCATCAATATCATGAGCAACGGAGTAGAAGTAACATGTTTGAGAGGAAGTTAGTTGGTTGGCTGTAACATAATATGCTGTAAGCACTAGGATGTGGATCTGCAATGACGAGCAGCAGAAGAAGCAGTAAAAGTTAACCAGCATCAGATACTTACTTTGCTGAAAACACACAAGAATTTGCAGATAAGAAGTAGAGATTCTTCAGAGTCTAAATCCCAGATTTTATTGCCTCACTGCAGAGATGCTGCAACCTATACTAAGGTCCATCCACACAGCTCCGTTCACAAGCTATAGTAAAAGTTTACCAGTGTCTTCTAAACTTTCAGTAAGCTGAATAAAAACCCAGGATTCAGAAGCTCCCAAACCTTTTTTCCACCTTCTGGATCTCATTCAAATTAGAAATGTGTGTCATTAGCCTAGTTTTAGCATACTACTGCCGGCATCCTGAAGTCAAATAAAGAAATACTAGACCAGGCTGAGTAGCTAAGATGTTGCTGTGTATCCGCTACTCCTAAAACTGTTTGTGCCGGACTATATTTCTGAACTGGCATAAATTAAAAATGAGTAAAAGTACAATGATTACATCTGAAGCTGTGTTAGTTTGCAACATTTTAAGTCATAATGAATATGCACAATTTGGGGGAAAATTATTTTGAGAACAGGAACTCTTCCGAAAACTTCCCACTATTTCTTTTATTGCTTATAGACTATTTTTCTTACCTGAAAAATTTTATGCCAAACTGTCTACTTTTCTAATTCCTCAATAAATCATGCAAAATTCATGATTCCCTTTTTCACATTTGAATCCACAAATCAACAAACTGAATTTGTTCTACTGATATAAACAGGCTGAAACAAACACCCAGGATCATTAGCATAAAATTATCATCATAAAATTATCTTAGCTTCTAACAAAAAGTTGCGGGAGGTCTAGTTTGTTGCTTCCATTGGGTTGGAAAGACAGGAGTTAGGGAAGTTGGTCCACTACAGAACTTTATGAGGCATTTGCCTTTTTCCCTGTTAAACTCCAAAGCTAATAAACCCGGAGCTCTCAGTAACAAGGAAGGCACTCATGTCAACAAAGACCTTACTTAGAGACAGCGAGGTTTTGAGAAACTTCTTTGGTGAGGATTTGAAGATATTTTAGTCATATGCAGTGCACTTTTGCTCCTCTATTTCCTACAGTATAATCCCCTTTGCTTTCTCCCCTCTGTGTTCTAAAACAAGCACAGAAAAGGCCGAGTGTTAAACTACACTATTCAATTGTCCAGTAAGTACACAAATTCTGTTCAAATCAGAACAAACTTTCAAGTAGACAGAAAAGGGTATTTGGATTTCTATTTGGATTTCTATTTTATCCTGGAAACCCTGCTGAACACCAGTGTGAGGGGGAATATAGCCATATCAGACCAACAAAAGGCTCCTAATGTAGTGAAGACCTCCTCCCCCCTTCTCTCCAAGGAAGCCGGCTGGCAGAGCTTTTGCTATTGGAATTGTTTGCAGAATAACCAAACTAAAGCAGCTCACTATGTGGGTGCCTCATTCAGGAATAAGCAGCACTTTTATTCTAAAACACTTATCTAGCTTCCTGAAGAGAACAGGCTATTTGGAAGATTCTTCTTAGTTTTGCATGTTCTTGCAGAGCAATACCTTATCTGGGTTTTTTTTTCCTTCTATTTATGTTTTCATTTGCTTCTCTGACAAAAGCAGAGATGTACTCAATAAAGCAGTTATCACATATGCCAGCAACTCTTAGATTCCTTCTGCTGTGCATAAGATTCCCTAGTACTGTTTTTATTGCAAAAGACCCCATTAATATCAATGGTGCAAGCTCCTAGGAACTTTATAAAATTAAAGGGTTACGCTATATCAAGTCAAATGCAGTAAATCTACATTTCACATCACTAGTATGACAATGTTCTTGCAATGCAAGATGTGCCACTAGTCATACTTTTATTGCTATGAAGTATGTTGCCTTGTAATACTCCACATATTTTTCCCTAAGACATGAGAGCATTTCATGTAAAATCCTTCTGTCCTCTAAGGCGTCCAGGATTCTATTTATTTTGATGGGACTTGGGGTAATAAAAATAATAGATTGCAAAATAAATATGGTAACAACAATGCCAAAATGCTCACAGAATGATATTGTCAGTATTGTCCAAGCCAATGTTTTGTCTCTCCAGAGAAGAAGGGTGCATATGAGTGTGTAACATCAACTCCATTTGGTGTCACTAAGACTAAAATATGTGTTTGTTTGTTAGATTATGTTACAGAATTGAAGAGTTGGGTTCACAATTTGGTGCTTAACTTCCTGAAGGCTCAACCAGGTAGAACTGATACAACACAAGCATCTGTACATCTGTAGTCTGCAGGAGAGACAGCATAAGGNGAGAGACAGCATAAGGCATAAGTTGGAAGAAGGGGTCAATGGACTGTAAAGAAAAGCCAGGAGCCCTCTGGCAGCGCTCTGCTGCCTTGTAGCCCCAACAAAGGTTATGGTAGTCCCAGAGGCCCAGAGGCCAGCAACTGGAAGCTGGTGTAAACAGCTGAACATGAGCCGCTGTCTTAAGCTGTAGGAACTGAAGTTGGGTGGCTGGTGGGATCACAGCCAGGAAGCTCTGCTGAGGGATCTGGGACAAAGCTGACTGGTTTTGCAGACCGCTACCCACAGCCTATATATGCTCCTGAAGCCTGCTGTGTTGCCACCTCTGCTTTTTGGAAGTAGCAACTTGCCACTGCATTAATAGTACCTTTTCACAGTCCTTATATCCTTCACAAGTGCTTCTGAAAGGAGTATATAACTACATTAACTTCACATTCATGAGCTTTCTACTGAGTCCCCACCATTCTGATGGCATAGTAGCTATAGTCTGGTTATAAAAAAGTCCTGGTGAATGAGATATTTGCATGAATGACCTAATTTTTTACTTGCTCGCTAGAACATTTTTAAAAGGAAGTATTTGCTTGGTTGGTAGCCAAGTGTTTTCTCCTTGACTACCAAATGTGTTTAGTCCATATTAAGGGTAAAATTCTCTCCAAAGTTCACTGGTAATTTCCAGACTCTGCAAGATTTGCACACAAGACACTGACAGCAACATTCTTATTTAATCATTTCCCATCATATTTCAAAAAAAATGTAGTTTTCCAGATGCTCCTGACTTCCAATGCAAAGTGGAAAATGTCCAAAAAAGGCATTACTTCATCTAATGTCATTTATTTAGCACACATACAATCCTTCTGTCCTTCTCCTTTATCAGAAACAAGGAGATGTGTGACTAGTTTGTATAACTTAAATTTCTTATCTGGACTTGCATAAGTGCATTCAGCAGTTTCCTCAGATGTACAGTTAATGGGAAATTCCATGAGTTTTACACTTAAACTTAATCAGAGATATGAATGGAAGAATGTAACCATCAAAGCTATTGCAGAGTCCTCTACTCCCTGACCTTTGGGGCCATAAACCCATGAATAAGTTACATTTATCCATGTACTAATGCGTTTTTTTCATCACTAATGCAAAATGGGTTTAGAACTCCAACTATTAATCTAAGTTGAATTTCACTTGAACTACTCACACATGGATACTGAGTCTTTACCAAATATTTGTAAGACTTGTCCTCTTTTTGCCTTGTGCAGCTTAGATCCCAGGCAGGGGCAGACCCTGTCAAAAAAGCCTACTGTCACATAGGTAAATGAGGAGAGAGGAAGGACTGCACAACCCAGAACAGCTGATGTGGCTGATCTGAATCCCAAGCAATTACTGGCTCAGTGCAGCTGCATCTGCACTTACCTGCTGGCAGGGCAATGTTTGCTATGGTCTCCTCTCCCCAGCTATCACTTGCAGTCTGCCGCAGCAGGGGATGCAGTAATTTTATCACAGAATATTCTGAGTTGGAAGGGACTCACAAGGATCACTGAGTCCAACTCTTAAGTAAATCGCCCATACAGGGGTCAGACCCACAACCCTTGCATTACTGTCACCATGCTCTAACCAGCTGAGCTAATCTAATGCACGTCTCCCTTGCTTGCAGAGCATTGTGCTGAGGCTGATCCTCATTGCAGCCATATATACTGAATTTGGGGAGGACACTCCACTCACTGCGTAAGCCAATTTTTCTTTTTGAGCCTCATTTTCTTGTAGCTGCAAAATGGGTCAGTACTTTTGGAGAGCTGCACTCGCTACTGCTGTAATAAAATACCCTGAGACCTTTGCTGACCCTGGCAGAGCAAACCAGGGCACAAGTCATGCTTGGTACTTGTGTTTGGAATTGTGTTTTGACTGTCCTCAGAGTGCAGTGAAAAGAATTCAGCAAAAATGGCATGGAGCTGTGTCAGAGGATTAAGCTGGGTATTAGGAAAAGGTTCTTGTCCTAGAGGGTGGTCAGACCCTGGAACAGGTTCCCCAGGGCAGTGGTCATGGCCCCAACTCTACCAGAGCTCCAGGAGTGTTTGGACAGCGCTCTCAGGCTCATGGTGGGATCATTGGGGCTGTGCTGTGCAGGGTCAGGAAGTAGATTCAGTGATCATTGTAGGTTCCTTCCAGCTCAGGAGTTTCTGTGATTCTGTGATTTGTAACCTTGATAGCAGGGGTTATATCCATTCAGTAATCTCTGCCAAAAGCCTTTTTGCACCTTCCTTGAGTTGACTGTGCAATCAGAGTGAGTCAGTCAAACAGCTAAGAGAGAATAAATACATTTTGAATAGAATAGAAACTCTGTCCCAAATACAGACTGGAGGGAAAAAAACCCCAAGGTCTGACACAATCCAGTATGGGTTAATTCATTTTCTAGCAGTACTCCAAGGTGATGGATCAGGAAAGCGTAAAATGAGAAAGACCCACTCAGATAAAGACCTCTAAGACAAAAATAGCTCTGTCAACACAAACTGAATATGAACAAAAAGATTCAATGTGTCAATTGGATTATATTTAGGAGATTTTTCAGTGAAAAATTAAACTTTTGTTTGTGTTCAGATTTGATAAGTGAATAAACAATGTCTGAAAAGAAAACATAAAATAAAAAAAAGGGGTTATTCCTTAGCCCAGCTCTGATTGATACAATTTAATTTTGTTGTTAAAAAAAGTACCGTCCAGACACACCTGTATGCCAAGTTTTGACCTGGTGCAGTTTGATACAGGTGAGATATTAAACCCTGAAGACCAAGTTAACAATGGAAACAGTGACAGACTGTTAACAGTAGTAAAGGGTAGTGGCTGCTATTATTCTTGTAAGTTATACGTTTTTCATGGCATAGTGGGACAGCTGACAAACCCTGACCCTGCCTGCTTGCTGCCCTTAATTTGCCTGTAGTTTGCTAGGCAGTGTGACTCTAGGAGTGACCTTGTGTTTAGTCATTAATTCTACGAATCACTTTGTGGGGAATTAGAACAACTAGAACATTTTTAATATCAAGAGCATTTTGCCTCATTTCTTCATTGTGTTTGTAATTTAAATATCCTGTTGTGTAAGCCTAAAGGCAGGAAGTGAACTATACAAACCCTTACAATAACAGTATTAGGTTGCAGATAAGCCCATGTGCTCAATGGTGTTGGGTAATTCTTTTTTTCCTAAGGTAATATAAGTTTTGCCACTACTAGGAGAAAGGCTAGGATGTTTTAACACATTTGAATTTTTAAAAATGAGCTTTGTCTGTTAAGAACCAAAAAAAAGCAACAAACTCTTCTGATAATAAGAAATTGCTTTGCCCATAATGCCAGGCTTTAATTATTTAGCTTCACTCTGTATTTGTGTTTCTGCTGTGAAACTCAAACCTTTTCAGCAGGTAAAGAGGCGGGGGG
>VYZS01013376.1:0-18189 GCA_013400695.1 Neodrepanis coruscans | reverse complement strand
CGCCCCGGCCGGAGGCCCACGCCTCCTCCCCCGGACTCCCACGGTCCAGCGAGAGCCCACCGGACACCGCCCGCTGGAGGGCGCCCGCCGGGCTGCACCAGGGGCGGACCCCGCCCCAGCCTGTGGGCTCCACACGGGACCGAGCTGGGAAGGGGAGAAACGATTTCCATTCCCCGAACCACGACAGTAGGCTAGATGAGCCAAAGTTTCTTTCTGTTTCTTTTCATTTGATAAGTTTTCCAATGCTACTAATATAGTAATTTCTCTTGCAATTCATGTAATTTTTGTTTTGCTAAAAAGAATATATATTTTATCTGAAGCTTGCACAATCATTATTCAATCACATCTCCATTTGCCTACTGGGAATAGCTTGAATGATATAGCCTAGAATTTCATCTGCTTTTTTAGATGATTTTCCTTTGCCAGATTACCTTTATAATTGCAATAATTCCATCATGTCTTTCTTATCATGTCATGATAAGACAGAAAAGTCAAAAACATATTATTCTTCTGTTGAAGATAAGAAATTAAAAATTAAGTTGCTTTATAGCACTCTTTTCCAGTTACAAAAGTGTGCATAGTTCTTCGCATATTCATAAATATAACTATATGCAATGTCTGACAAAATATTCACAGGAGAAAAATAACTAACATTAGTATTCAATTGTACTCTTATGTTTTAGACAGATTGCCAGATTCTAATTTATTTTACAGTTTTATTCTGTGCTTAAAGAATGAAATTATAAAGATGCAGGAGCAGGACATCCCCATTTGCCAAAGACAATCCACCGAACAAGACAACAGAGAGCGTTCTCTGGAACTCCAAAAAAAAGGGAGGGTTAAAGGACTTTGAAAGAAGGGGCACGTAAGTGATTCAGCAGGACTATAAGGATGGTGTGAGGTTGTTCAGAGAGAAAATTAAAAGAGTCAAGGTCCAACATGAGTTTAATCTGGCTACTGCTGTAAAAGACAGCAAAATGTATTTCTATAAATATATGAGCAGCAAAATAGATCTAAGGAGATTCTCCATCCCTTATTGGATGTGGGAGAAAACATTGTGACAAAGGATGAGGGAGAGGCTGAGGTACTTCCTGGCATTTTTGCCTCAGTATTTAATATTCAAAGTTTTTTTCTCAGGTACCCAGCCTAACGCTAAACTTACTTGGAAGACAGGGATGAGAGTAGAACAAAACCCTCATAATCCAAGGGAAGTGGTCAGCGACCTTCTATACCATGTAGATGCACACAGGTCTATGGGGTCAGAGGGGATCCACTTGAGACCACTAAGAGAGCTGGGAGGAATGCTCACTAAGCCACTTTCCATTACTTATTAGCAGTCCTAGCTAACTGGGGAGGTATCAGTGGACTGAAAGTTACAAATGTGAAGATAAGACACACATTGACATACTGGACCATGTCCAGAGAAAGGCAACAAAGTTCGTGAAGAGCCTACCATACAAATCTAACGGAGAGCAGCTATAGGAATTTAGGGTGTTTTAGCCTGCCTCAGGGAAGATCTTATCACTCTCCACAATTACCTGAAAGAAGGCTGTAGCCCGGTGGGAGTTTGTCTCTTCTCCCAAGTAATTTAGGACAAGAGAAAAAAACCACAAGTTGTGCCAGAGGAGGATTAGAATGGATATTAGGAAAAATTTCTTCGTGGAAAGGCTCGTCAAGCATTGCAACAGGTTTCCCAGGAAGTGGCTGACTCACCATCCCTAGAGTATTTAAAAGATGATGTACATGTGGTGCTTATGAATATAGTTTAGCGGTTAACTTGACAGTGATAGGTCAATGGTTGCATTTAGTGATCTTAGAGGTCTATTGCAGCCTAAATGGTTCTACAATTCCATGATATGTGACACTGATTTATTGTGGTATTCTTCTGTGAAATTGCAGTCTTGCAATTCCACAGCAGTATGCCTACACCAGGGCAGCAAGCATTTAAATTGAGCCTTGGAAGATAATTCGGTACCAAGTGGAAAACCTCCTCAATTAGAAGATTTAGGATACCAAGTCATAGACCCTGACTGTTGTATTTTAATGCATTTCTTATTTTGAAAAGAGGCAAAAGCAGCAGAAGTCTAGACGACATTAACACTGAATCACTGAAAAAAAAATTTCTGAGGGAGTCCATGTTGAAAACTGTATGAGCTTTTGGGAAAATACACAATGTTTCTCCAGCTATGCTGATCACAGAAATGCGGTTTTCAAGTTTGCCCTGTAAGCAAGACTGTTATGTGCCTAATAGTATTTAATAGGAATAAGGTACTAAAACAAAACAAAAAGTGTTTGTTTTTTTTTTATGTGAACTAGAAATAAATATCGCTATCAGAAAACTAACCAAAAATTATTTGAGTACCAGAACATTCATTTTCCCAGCAGAATAATAGGAATTAAATATCATTTACTGTATTTCTCATTTCTCAGCCTATTTTTCTCTAGTTCTTCAGGGATATTAAAGGAATCCTCCCCAATATCCCATGCAGGAAAAAAACAGTGAAGAGAAATGGGCCGTCCTGGGAAAGACATGCACAAGGATTTCTGTGCATCTGCCAATAGATACATTAATTACAATCACAACAGAGATCTTTACAAGCATTATGTTGCTGTTTTTTGCTGTTAACAGCTTCTCCTTGTGGTAGAAATGCTTTATTGCTAATAAAATTTCCTCAGAAGAAAGTTTATTTCCATTAAATTCTTGACTCCAATTTAAAAAAAAAACAAGCAACTTTTCTTATTGATATCTTTTAAAAAAATACATATGTATATTAGGAGATTTTTTTTGTTTGAAAACATTTTCTTCTATTGTGAGGTGACTTAAAGCTTTTGAAGTATTCCAGAGAAACAGTTTCATTTTCATTTGAGCTGTACTTATGGAAGTTCAAAATTGTACTCATTATTTGTTATTCAAAGAACAAAACATTCTGAAGTCTTGAAAATTTCCTATAATTGAAAGAATATTCTATTGTTTTACTAAGCATAAACGTTCAGTGTGATAGGTGAAGCGTTCTTCTATAAAATCCTCACTGGTCAGTCATTTTGCCTTTTTTTTCCTTTGATTTTTATGAAAAATTTGATCATATATTATAGAAAAATAAACAGTGGTTTTTATTATACTGTAAGATATCTTTCATGGCAATAATAACTGTAAAAAGCTACTTACTATATGCGTGAAGATTCTTCTCCACTTAGAGTCTTGAGAGATTTCCAACTCCACATAATGCATACTGTTTATATGTGGATGGGGCAAACAATTGTCTAAGAAAAGTGGAGTTCCAAAATGCTTAGTTTTTTAAAAAAATACATATAATTTTTTGTGAGTAATAATTCTATTAAATCTTCTGTTAAGATCAGAAAATATGTACTTTTAACCCACCTTGTTTCAGACACTACAATTTTTTCTTTACTGAAAATTTTTGTTGATTTATTATGTCTGAGTTTATTTTTTTTATCTTTATTTTATAAGTAAACCAGCAGTAAGTACTAAAATACAGTTAAATTTACAAGTGTATCTCAGTTTGTTTTACCAGTATTATGGCAGAGTGCACCTGGACAAAGGAAGGTTAGATGACAGAGAATTCTCTAAACAAAATAAATGGTAATTATATTCTTTAAAGGGTGATAAAACCTTACTTCACTGACTATTGATATTTAGTTAATCCATTTCAGCTGCAGAAGAAAAATATGTTCAGACTTTATGGAATATGAAAAGGAAATTACATACAGACTTCAACACCAGCCTCTTACTTAGCAAAGAAATTAGAAAGTCACTTTGAGTCAGATTTTATTCTCATTCCCCCAGTAACTTCATTGCAGCAATTGAATCTGAAAAAAGCTTGAACCATAAACAACCATGCTCCAAAACCTCAGAGAAAAAAACAATTTAAAATTAAATCAATGAGACTTGCAGTCATAAACAGAAACAGCTCAAGGATATTCAGATATGAAGACAGACGTTTTATTTATATCAAATGAAGGTAGAAGTATCACAGAATATGCTGAGTTGGAAGAGACCCACAAGAATCATTGAATCCTACTCCTAGACTACAAGGGAAGGGATGAGGAGCAAAAATGGCATGGGAAGTAAATTGAGAAACAGGGCAGCAGCAGATAATTGCAGTTGATACCACCTTGTTCTAACCCAAGTACCCACTGCTGCATCACTTCCCAGAGCAACTGCTTCTTTTCCTGGAGGCAGTCATAGGTAGTCTGCAAGGGTGTGGTGTTTTGCCACTGAGTAATATGATACCCTAGCCAGTACTTATTTTGCCTGTGCCTAGAACTGCCAAGTCTTGAAGACAGTGACATGTGTAAAGAACAGTTCAGAATGTACATCTATTAGCTGCATGTTAGAAAATAAAAGAATCATTACCTAGACCTCATCTGCAAATGGCTCATAGAGTGAAAGATAGTCAGCTAAACTGCTGTATATAAGCATGAGAAAATTACCTTCCTTCTTTGGCTTTGATTGATCCAAATGGGTATTTATAGCTATGTTATCCAAAATGTTTTGTTTTCATTTTGGGGGGGGGGATTTCCAGTCATATTTTTTATAATGTGGATGAAACCAAAATCTGAGCTAAACAAACAAGCAAGCAAACAAAAACACCACAGTTAATTAAGAAATGCTAAAGCTTAAACAAATTTTCACAGTATTGAGACCTTCCAGTGACTGTGTAAGGAGAGGTTGGTCCAAAGAAAATCACATATTCAGTAAAGTTCTGAATCTGATGGCAGCTGCTATAGACTAGCTGTTAGATCTCTAACATTATATCACTATTTCCTTTTATTTTTTCCATTGCATATTCTTCAACACTAAAGCAACCAGCCTATATGGACTGAATTTTTAATACAATCCCTTCTCTTTCTAGTCAATTTTTGATAGGAAAACTTTGCAAATTACCCTGGAAAGACTGAAAATATAACTCAAATGAAAAAGTGAATAGTCCCTACACAGTGTGCTTCTGTACAAGTACCCTGTAGCAGAAACCATCACCAATGAGATGGGATTTTTTTCTCCTCTCTGTATATCAAAAAGAGAACAGTAATGGAATCCCATACTCACTTAAGAGGAAAAAAAGAATTAGTAATTATTTCTGTAACAGCAAAGATTCAGGTTTCTTCTGCAAAGGACTTTAAAGAAGATGGTAAGGATTGCAAAAGAGACAAAAGCGAGTTCCAGAATCAGAGCATGGGTGAGGTTGGAAGAGACCTCTGTGGTTCATCTGGTCCAACCTGTCTTCTCAAGCAGGGTCATCCTAGAGCACATTGCACAGGATTGCATCCAGATGATTCTTGAACATCTCCAGTGAGTGAGAATGCATAACCTCTCTGGGCAACCTGTTCCAGTGTGTGATCACCCACACAGTAAAGAAGTTCTNATCAGAGCATGGGTGAGGTTGGAAGAGACCTCTGTGGTTCATCTGGTCCAACCTGTCTTCTCAAGCAGGGTCATCCTAGAGCACATTGCACAGGATTGCATCCAGATGATTCTTGAACATCTCCAGTGAGTGAGAATGCATAACCTCTCTGGGCAACCTGTTCCAGTGTGTGATCACCCACACAGTAAAGAAGTTCTTCCTCGTATTTAGGTGGAACTTCTTGTGCATCATTTTATGCCCAATGGCTCTTGACCTGCTGCTTGATACCACTGAGAAGATCCTGACTCTATAATTGTGACACCCTCCCTTCAGTTATTTATATACATTGTTGAGGTCCCCTCTCAGGTGTCTCTTTTCAAGACTAAACAGGCCACACTCTCAGACTTTCCTTGTAAGAGAAATGCTCCAGTCTTTTAATTATCTTTGTTGCCCTCCACTGCACCTGCACCAGGAGCAACATGTTTCCCTTGTACTGATGTGTTGCTCCTCTCAGTTATACTGGATCAGATAATCATACATTTTTAACATTGGAATCAGATCCAAATTTTAAATAATATCTGCCATATCTAGGTGAAAGTTAGGTTTTAACCAAATCTACAAGTAAACTTGCTTGATTATTGATGTAATTAGGGCATGACTACATATGATCTAGGCTTCCAAAGCATCTTTTTCAATCATAGGACACAATCAGGTATTTCCAGGGTACAATTAGTCTGCCCTTTAAATAAATCATGGGTTGGTGATTTTGCTTTTCTTTCTATTTTTTCTATTTTTCTCCTTTTGAGCCTGATTCTAGCATAGACTGTTTTTAATTCAAGTAACTTCCATTATTTTCAGCTTTTGGACTGCAACTTCCATTATGGATTCATTTTGCTTTTAGATGCAGTCTTCTATTTATCATCTAGTAGATTTTTATGTGTTTTGTCATGTGTTTTCTGTCTCCTCTTCTTCTTTTACTTTATACCCTTACTTTTCTCCTCCTTACTTTCTATCTGAATGACATATATTTGTAGGTCTAATGTACTTTTCTAAAAATTGTCTGAGGTTTTACATCCCAATATTTTTACATGCTTCTTTGATGTAGTCCTCTTTTATTCACTGCAGTTTGTCCTTGAGGGAAATTAAAACAGGAGGTACTAACAGGTGTAATTGGGCCTTCAGCATTCTGAAATATCTTTGTGAGCAGCACAACCTTTACTGATTTTGCAGTACTTTAGAAATACAATGGATTATTTGGGCTGTATGTAACATTTGCTCACTAGAATGCTGAAAAACTTGTGAGCCATCCTGAGACAATTTTGGCTGACTTTGAAAAGGCCAGATAAGCTGTAGCTGTTCTCTATTAGGTTATTCCTATTGGTACCAAAATAGTCTACTGTTTTAGTCTGGTTACTATGATCTAAAAGGGATTGTTTTGAATCTGCTGCAATTTGACTTATAAAAAATTCTAAAAGATACACTGTTAACTGACTTTCTTCTATGTGTACTTGTCTGAAATACACTACGAGAGGGAAAACAAGAACTTCACCTGCTTTCTTTCTTGTTTTTTGAGATAAGTATACTCTAAATATTTTGAAAAGCAGACATAGTCTGGATTCTGATGGGAAATCAGATTTTAAAGAAAAAATTTTAAATCAGATTTTAAGGAATTTTAATGTGAAATATCTTGCATAGACTTTTGTAAATGCCCAATTTCAGTCAAGAAACAGCTGGTTTTGTATCTTCACAAAAGCTTGAGTATTTTTTACTTCATAATTTTATTTTTTTTTCTCGTTTTGCTATTAATTTGTGTAAAGAGAAAGAAAGCAGACATGGGACCAGGGGATTAATTAGTCACATGCTTCACATGTGGCCATAAAGTCTCAGTGATGACTAAAGCTATTTCCTTGCATAAAGAATAACTTTGAATGTTGATGATTCTGAAGTTGGTCTCTAACTCTTCCATCAGTAGTTAATCACAGATGGTTTTTGACTTAAAAAACCACAAGAGCATGCAGTTCTTGATTTTTGTTCATTTTACAAACTTCATCATCAGAGGATTTCCTGTGGATTTGCATTTAAATGTTAAGGCAAGTACAATGGTTTGTTTGAAAGATACTCATATGAAGAAAAGATGTTGAATTGTTGATCAAATATTTTAACTTAAATGAGGCAATTGAAGAACATTTATTTTGAAATAGTGTGTTTTATGAAACTGGTAATGGTTGAATGAATAAATCACTAAAGACTTATGGCTTTAGAAGAATATACTTCAGAAGTTCTTCTTTCTCAAATTCCTGTTTCTATGGCTCTTTCATGGAAAGGACAGTAACATAAACAGTGGGATGGTTTTATTGTGTGTTACAGACCATATTTTTCAGGATCTATTGGATAATGTCTTTTTACTGGTCTGGTTACAATATTTCAATTTTCAGAGGGATCAGCTTTAAAACTATCTGATCATTTAGGTCAAGTAAAAATCACTGAAACCAACACTCTGCTTAAGATATAGTATATTAATATATCTTCAAAGGAACTTCTTGACTACTGTCATTTTAGAGTCATTACTAGAGCAAAAATTTGTTCCTAATACTTAAAGATTAATCATTCACTTCAGAGTTCTAGTAAGAAAAATAGGAATGGATTTATCTCCTTTTTCATCCCACCTACATACATTAAGAATACATTCTACTTGCATAGAGTGCTTTCTTTTAAAATACCTTTATATGCATTTATAGTACTTTTATATCATTGTTACACTATATAGTTCATACAAAACAAGGTAGTAAAGAAAGTAATAAAATAGCCAGCCCCTGTTTGAGGCTACAATACATCAGAAGCTGGCTTGGGACTATTCTTCAGATAGGACTTGTCCTTTTGGAACCCAATTTCTTCCTGCAATAGGAATAGGATAGGAAAAAAACTTTACACTATATTATTGAAATCTTTGCACTGTTAAGTTCTTCACTCTCTTCTGTTTGCCCTATAATACATGAATGTGTCCTATACTAATTGATTCAAAAAATAAGTGGTAACTGCCTTAATGTTTTTTCCCAAACCTTATTTGTTTTGACTCTGAACTCAGTCTTGCCTTATTCATAAAAGACCTTATTGTGAAATCAAAATATTTTTTCCATAAATAAGGCAAACTTCATTCTGACTACTCTTTCTCAATTTGTTTCCTTTTTCTCCTTCATATTAACACAACCACATTATCATTATTTCTTCTGAATTTCAGGATGAAGCCAAACAAAAAAACAAGCAAGTAATGCTTCAATGAGACACGGAGGGGCAGCAATTACTATTTCCTTTATTGTGGTAGAAATGGACTAATCTGGGGGGAGGGGGGTGGGGAGAGGGGGTGTTTGCTAAATAAGTAGTTGGGAACAATTATGGACAATTATTGGCTTCAATTTGCTGAGAATCAATCCAGCAAAACAGGTTCTGTGGTCTTCAAACAAAATCTGTAAAATTGATTAAGTTATGAGAATCAACCATGCTGCACGTGAATTCACAAATTACACTTGTGATAAGACAAAGACTGAAATTACAGATTCCAAGGTAGTTGAAGAAAAACAGGCACTACTGCATAGTGCTGTCCTAAGTATGTTTTTCTCTGTTGCTAATGTATAAGATCTATATAATTCCTTCTTTTTCCAGTGACTTCACTGACATTCTACTAATGTATAAGATCTATATAATTCCTTCTTTTTCCAGTGACTTCACTGACATTCTAGTGTATATCTCATAGAAACACTTCATGTCTTAGATTGAGCTGAAACTATCTGCACTGAGTTTCCTGTGCTACCTGAATTCAGCTTTTTGTTATCTATTTTTATATTTCAGTTTTGATTAAATACATATCATATGTTATATATATTATTATGTTATTATTATATAGTATATAGTATAATATACACTTTTTCTTGTAAAACTGTCTTAGGACAAAAGGACTGATGTTTACAAAATAAGCACAGAATGTACAACTGTTTTAATTTTTAAACTCACAGTACTTACGACTTGCTCTTAGAAGAGAATGATTCACTTTTTGTAAGCTTTTGATATTTGGCACTAGGTCTTTCCTGAATAATCTTTATTGATTTTATCTGTCACCTTTGGTGTGAGGTGATGGTATTAAAACCACTGGAGCATAGAGTCATTACTGTAACTAGCATTCATTATTCAATTTAAGATGTCTATGACTTGATAGTTCAGAGGACACAAAAAATACTCAAAATTTTACAGTGCAATGAAAGATTGTCCTTTTAATGAATACATAGGGGAAGAAATATTAGACTTGCCCACATTACCAGAAAATTTCATAAGACAGGTAGGACAGAAATGATTTGATCAGGGGCATTAGAGTGTTCTAATTCTCAGATTACTCTCCTCTATGAGAGCAGTTTTCTTGTTTTCCTGATTTTTTTTTTACTCTATTTCTTGCCATCTTACGTTAGGAAAGATGCTTGGGCCCCTGTTCTGTGCAGCATTGTTTCATCTTCTGACTGTACTTTATCATATGTAATGAATGAAGCATAGATTTCATAGAAAAAAAAGAACTAATTTAAATCATCAGAGGTTGCTACACAGAACCTACGCATGCAGAATATTTTAACAATTATTAAAAATATCGAAATTACTTACTTCGAACATAGTTTCCAGTGTATTTGAAAAAAAGATGTGACTTCCTCACTATGCAAAAATGCAATTTTACAACACCATATAAATTTTCCTGTCATTTGTCATTTAAGTTCCTCCTCTTCTCCAGGCTGAACAGACCAAGTGACCACGTCTGCTTCTCATAAGTTTCTGCCTGAGGTCTTTTGAGATTTTTTTTCTTCTCACATTAATTTTTTCTAAGGTAGTGTAAAATTCCTTTTCCAAAATATTTTTTGGCTTTTTTTCTTTTTAACAAAGAGAAAAAAAATGTGTAATGGTAATGTATACCTAACTACAGTAAGACTAAGCAAATACAGTGTACTCTAAACTGGTGGGATTACTTTAGCTCTCCTGGAACAATCCTATAAAAGTATATGGGCTTGGAATTTGCAGACAAAATAAAATTACCCCTTCACTGATTTTATATCCTATAGATACTTATATATCTTAAATATGTCATCATTAAGCATCTGATATTCATGTAATTTGAAATAATGACATCAATTATAACTTAAATATATATAACAATTTTTATGATCTGTGATGATATTCTATATTTTACATAAAAGATTTTATGTCTTGGGCTTTTTTCTTGAGAATGGTATTCTCAATTTATAGTAGAAGAAGTGAGAACCGAAAACATTGCATTCAGCTATGATTTAAAACTAGACAGAACATAAAAATATGCAATCTCTGGACAACAACAGGAATATATATAAAAATATCTATGTGTCCTCATTACTTATCACTCAAATCTGGAATATGTGTAAAGATAAAACACATTTTGTTTTCTGTTTTCCCAAGAATTTAGTTCATTATTTCTGACTATCTTAAGGAGTAAAGAAAAAAAATCACCTATTTTAGAATGCAGAACTTCTAAACTATTGAGCTGCGTTTTTTGTTCATCAGTATCATTACATAAACAGTCTCAAGAATACATTCATATGATCAAAACCATTAAATGATTAACACAAGATAAAAAAAAAATTAGCTGCACCCTGAATAAATTATTGCACTGCAGTTATTTTAATTTTATTTTCAATTTAATCTAAATTGTATTACTCTCATCTCACTTCTCACTTCATATATTCTTTGATTTATTTAAGTATTCAATAATACTGAACTCCTAGCTTTTAAACTTAGCAGTTAGAACTGTTATGCTAACCCACTTCTAGCTTAAATGAAGAGGAGGGGTCCTGTACAGCTGTTGAAAGTAGCTGATCACTAGTCTATTCATGAAAACATACTGTGTGATGATATGTAGGCTAATTCTGTCCATTTACATCACCTTAGAAAGTAAAAGGGATGAACTCAATCACTTCTAGGAGACTGCTACCATCTGAAGTAATAAAAAACTCTGCCAAGCTTTTTTAATAATATTATAGAATATCATGTTTTGTTGTAGCCAGACTCCCAACATTTTGGTTTTTTCTGAGGCCTTTTTCTGCCCATTTGGGAGGCTCTGTTCGTCTGTTTCTTATCCAGTAATGTCCCCAGAAGAAGGACTGTGGTGGTTTGGGGGACCGAAGAGGAAGACAAAAAAGAAAAAAAAATAACTCCGTTCCTCTCCTCAGATTAGTGAGGGGTGGAGACAGCCTGGCAGAGTACAAGAGATACGTCTTTGCCTCGATTTCCCATCAGCCCCCTCGGGGCACGGGGGGATACTTGGGAAGGAAGGTGGAGACTCCTGAGGCCACTCAGGGATCTCTGGGAGTGGACCTGGATTTTAAGGGACCTGAAGGAGCAGTGCTCGCTCTCTTTTCGGCTCTGTGGCAGGAACAGAGCGCTCCTCCTCAGCACTGCTTTCCCAGAAAACCAGCATGGCTCCTGCTGCCCCCTACCTCTCCCTATGGATTCCTGAGGTCAGCACTGTTTCCAGCTGAGAAGATGACTTAGAAAAACCTCTTCAGAGATGCTGCAGCCTCTGGAACACTGCAGCTTCTCCAACGAAGCTCTAGTTTCTGNGATGGTAATTTTGATTACACAGGATTCTGGCAAATTTCAGTTGCCCCACTGACATGATGTCAAAGATTTTCTCCATTCCTAAACAATCAAGGAAGCTTCTAAGTTCTCAAGAAATAAGATAGTCATCACATATTACAGAGAGCAGTCCTGTCTCCTCAGCCCACAGCCATAGGTACTCATCAGAATAATCCAGTTAAGAACTTACTGCCTGCTGCAAATTGATTGTGAGTCCCATCACTGACCATGAAGCCAACCCATCCTCACCTAAATAGCAAGTCTTCACAAGCTCTGAAGGGTGTTTATGAAACAAGCAGTATTGTACAGCAACTACTATAGTCCTTCTGCACATGGAGCATAATAAAATCAGTCAAGATATTAAAATCTCCCATAATTGTTTATTAAAAAATAAACCATGGAGTTATTTTCTCCTCTCCTTGCCTGACTGAATAGACAAAATCTCTGACTTCTTGTCCTGGTTTAGACATTAGGGGGCATTACTAAAAGATGAGAGACATTTAGAGAAGACTACAAAAAAAGAATTT
The DNA here is from genome assembly GCA_013400695.1 of Neodrepanis coruscans. NCBI lineage: Eukaryota > Metazoa > Chordata > Aves > Passeriformes > Philepittidae > Neodrepanis > Neodrepanis coruscans. Next base: position 5,660 of record VYZS01013376.1, on the reverse strand, counting down.
ATTGAATCTATGGGATACTATATGCATAAACCAGTGATACAAACAATAACCCGACAATGATAACTACAAAAAGAAGTAACCCCTTTGCTGCTCTGGGCTGGCTGCTGGGCTGTGGAGGGGGAGGAAGGAGTGCTGCCACATGGGCACTGCTAGGAAGGTGATAAGGCAGTGTTGCACTCCAGAGCTGCTGGAAAATTAAGAGTGAAAGGAAACCCCAGAGGACCCAAGGGGAAGAGATACTACACTGCTGTTGCTGCAGTGTGAAGCTGTATGGTCCTCTGCTGGCACTGCCCGAGCTGTGGTGATGCCGTGTGGCTGCCCACGCCAAGAGAGAGAGCCAAGAAAGAGAGCTGACTTCTGTTTCTGCCGATTTTACAGGGTGTCCTTGTTTTTTTGTCATACTCCCTTTCCAGTGTGCACCACTTCTCCATTGGTCAGCAGCCTGGCTTGGTGTCACATGGCCCTGGGCACTGCCCCCTTTCTGGATCTCTCCATCAGGCAAACATGGTGGCATTGGCACCTAAACCACTCAGGGCAGCACCCGCTGTGAGAAGGGGGTGCCGCCGCTGCCTTCCTTCCTGAGCTGTGGGGAACCGGGGGCCCGAAGGCACTGGCGACGCTGCCCATAGAGGCACTTGCTGCCTGGTGGGAGAAGCCACCACCGCTGCCTGTCTCCCCACCAGCACTGCGAGGACCCAGCAGGATGCCTGGGATGCCAGGAGCACTGCCCCCCTGGCCACAGCCCCTGGGTTATGCCTGCCGCTCCGTGCACTGGCTGCTGCTGCTGCCTCCAACACATGGGTGCCACGTGTTTTAGTTTCCTCACTCATTCTTATACATCTGAATAGCTAGAAGTAGCTCATTAGCAGAGGGCATTTTGGGCAACTTATTCTGTGAATAAGAACATGACCATGTGTCTAAATTTCATCAGTGTAAAATGGAGATTTTAATCTGTCCTGAATTCTTGATTCATTCAATATACCTGGTGAGTATCTGCATAATATGAAGAAAATAGTTTTCGTTTGGTTTCACTTTGATTTTAAGTTTGTTGATAATTTCTTTTGGATTTGTTTAACTTTGTTTTATGCTTATTTTTTTTAACAAGTATTTGTATTGAAAATTTAAAGTAACAGTTAAATTATATGGTAGAATCACACAAAAAGGCAGCATCATCTACCAATTCAATGGATGGCTTTTAAAATTTACATCAAAGAAAATACAAAATGGCATGTTACCTGTAAACATTGCTACATAATATGCTACAGTAGGCTGACAATTCAGAGCCTTTGGCCCATATAATTTTATTTTACTTCTCTCCACAGGTGCATTGCTAACGTTGATATTTCAAAGCACTGTAAAGAAAAACAACAATGCAATTCAAACCACTAGATAGCAAACAGCTGAAATTAGCTTTTTCCAAAACAGTGGGGTGCATGCTTTTCTCTGCCTATGTCATCATTTATGGAAGAACAGTTTTCATGGGAATTCAAGCAGATTATGCATTACAAATAGGACAGCTATCTACATAAATTTTGCTAAACTCTTTCACTCAGAAAATACATATAAAAATGGGCACATTGAATAGATCAGATACTTGAAGGAAAACTTACAAAACCTTATTTATACTTCAGGTGAAAAGTTGGACAGAGAAAACCATCAAAACCTTTCACAAAGCATTGCTCTGGCTGCCACCCATCCTTGTGAAGGGTGCTCAAAATAAAACATGGTACCCACAAGGAAGGCAAGACCATTTACTTTTGAAGCATCATAAGCTTATACCAAATTCCAGAACCTTTCTAATAATGTAGTCCATGACAGTGCAAACCCATCAACATCCTGCTGTTTTGATATTGTATGCCTGCAACAACTGCCTAAAAGCAAGCTCTGTAGAACAGAAAACTTTTGAGCCAAAATAATGCAATTTCATCTCGGAAGAAAAATCTTTTAATATGACTATGGGATCAAAAAATACATCTCAGCTGTCAAATACTTCCCATTTTTACATGGAGTTAATATCCCCTGGTGCCAACACATGGAGTGGGAGCAGTAGCTGATAATGCTCTCTGCTTCAGGACACCCTGAGATATTGTCTTTTGTCTCTGAAATATGACCTGTTGCAGAACTGCAAAATTTCCCTTGTCCTGGCAGTCATTGAAAACTGATAGGTTTTTAAGATACTGTCAGTACACCCTTAAATAACACTTGTATCAGCAGTACACCACTTTAGGGGTTTACATGAAATTCATCTTCATATAAATCTAAGACAGAATGGCATTAACAGTAGTAGTATGACTAGGAAACTCAATATTAAAAAAAAACAAAAACAAAAAAAAACCAAAAAAACCCAAATAACCCCCCCAAAACCCTCCAATTTGTCAATAATAATGAACTTCTATTTTGTTAACTTGTCTTTACAAAATTCCACTATGTAAAATCTGTCATAAATCTATTTTTCAACTTCATTATAATGAAGCTGATACTTATTGAAGTTGGTAAACTTTTTTTTCAATTACAGATATACATTACAGGCATATGATATTATATTATTGATAATTATGGCTATTAAAACAATTGAGAAGAGAAATTAAAAATATTAATTTAAGAATATTCTTCCTAAAAGTGCAGAACAAAATATTTTTTTCTCCTTCTGATCCCTCCAGAACCTTTGATCTTCAAATTTCTGCCAAACATCTCTCTGAAAACCCAAAGGCAGTTAACAAAACAATTTGTCTTCATTGTGCCTTTGATTCTGTTATAAAATCACCAAGTACAGAGGTCTTAATATTTCTTTCGGAACTAATTTGGGATTTTAGTTGAATCTCTTCTGTCTGGGTTAGAAATATGAACTCTTGTTGATCCTTCTGGCAAAAAAACCTACAATATAAAATACAAATAAATTCCTATTTAATATTTCCACTGCTTGCAGCTGATAAATTTTTGAATAAAACCCAGGTAATTTACTCACGACTAAGACACCTGGACTCTGTGTCCCAGTTAACTACAGTTGTCTGATCAAAGCTTCAATGGCCAACACTTTGAAGCTTAAAGAGTTAACCTCAGAGTAGATACTCTGCCGTAGCTTATATCCAGGCTTCAAAATGCACCAATAAAAGCTGTCTATTTCTGCTCTATCCCCACATGGTAATTTCAGTTAATAGCCCCATAACCATGCGAACTGAGCTCCACTGTGTTGCTTAGTCTCACTCCTCCGTTTTCAGCTTCACATCTGAATCTTTTTTGTTCTAAAACTGATCTTGTTTTCATTAAACAGGCAGAAAAACTTCACGCAAGCATAAAGCACTTATGCTTAACCCCCAGGCCGTTCATTTAAGTTTCTCCATTCTTGAAATCATTTCCCAAATGTGAAGGAGGCGTTCGATCAGTTTGTGACTGGAGTTCCAGAAACAAACTTCTGAATGTTTATCTTTGTCTTGAAGCCTCCTAAATTTCTATCAATGTGCTGAAAAGCCTCCCAGCTTCCACATCTCCATCCAACCATGTAGCACCTCTCATTCCTTTTCACCCTATTTCTCATTTCACTTTATACTATACCCTTGTATTTAAGTCACCTGCTTCTTGGATAAAATTTCCCTAGAACAAGAATAGAAAAATATACAGGATCTGCTGGGTTAGATTACTTGTGCCTTGACACTCCTCTCCCAAAGCACTGGAAAACCATAAGTGATACAAAGAGAGAGAGAAATAGGAATGGAATCAAGGCAATTCTTTGAAGGAGGGAGTGTTTCTCCAAACATGGCAAATCATGCAGTGATGTCTGTGAGGAGGGGGATTCCTCCCACAACAGGGGAAAAATGCATGTGGAGGCTGTCATTGCATACTGCAATTTCCATTTCATGACAGCCTCCCCATGGTTTCTTACTGTCTATACTTTCTTCCTCTTACTGTCCATATGATATTTTGCTCTTCAGGCCTTATTTGAAAACTTTTTATTGGAGTTCATTTAGAATACGGTCCTTTGTGTTGGAAGATGCTTGAGTTATGAATAAAAACAACAGTTTCTTGGTGCTCTTGACATTATAGGATGGAAATTGTGTAAGAAAATGCAACTGCCACCTGTGTAGATGGTTTGCATTAAGGTAAGACAGCTGGTGTTACCCAGTCTTTCAGCTTCAAAGAATACTAAATCATCGCACTGTCAAAGTTGACAATTAATTTGATATAACAAGCTTCACATCAAAGTAATTGAGATCACAAAAGATTGATGAACTTTCTTGGGATCTTTTGTTACGTTTATCTGTTTATACTTTGGTGTTCTTCATTCCTGTCTTATAACTGTTCAGGCTAATATACAATTCCATGTTTATCTTTCTTTGCTTATGACGTTTTTATCTCAGGTAGAAGGATGCACTTACTGCTACCTGGATATTTTAACTATTTACTTGCTGATCTATAGATTTTGTACATTTCATTTTCTTCATAAAATTAAAATCAGATAATACAAACAAATATATCTGGAAGTTTTCTCAGCCTCATAATTCCCTAGTGCTAAGTCAACCAGTTATAACAAACATAGTTTAGCTTTAAGAAAACACCATCTATCTGTGTTTTAGAGCTGTGAGAAATTTCCATTTCAATGTATTAACATTTCAACCTGGGTCAGAAAATTGCCCAGACACTTATTAAAAATTAAATGCTGGTCTTTTATATTTCCTGGGGTGACAAAAAATAGAAACAACTGACACCCTTTCTTTTAATTTTTAAAGAAAATTCTACCATAATTTTTTTTCTCTAGAATTTCATGGCCCATTTCTTTTCACTTTCATATCAAATCTTTCTACTATTAAAATTACTGCATTCAAACAAGGTCTTTAACTGCAGTAAGGCATTTTCTGAAAGGATAACAGCCTCATTTTAAATAATATAGAAATGAACTTAAATAGGCTCAGACAATTCAGGTTAGAATACAATTTACAACAAATTAAATGTAATTTTAAACAGAGTTTGGCCAAAATAAATGACAGTAAAAATGATAGCATAGAAATATGTGATTTTTTAAAAAAACATACATAAACATATTTAAATAATATTTTCCAAGGTGATAACCATTTTAAAGCTTTTAGAAAAAGCAATTCCCACAGAACCAGTGTTGAAGAAAGATCATTGCTAAGTATTCTAATAAAGATGTCCTACAAATAAGTAGAAAGTAAAAAAAAAATAAAAAGGGGGAAAAAAAGAAAAAGATACAGTTACTCTTCTTATTGCATTTAGGAGATATTAAGAACATGGTCCTATGTACTCAGAAAATGTCACATTGATTATGATCTTAAAAAGCATCCCTGTTTTTCACAGATACTTGTTTTTTCTAATTTCCTTCTCACTCGAATTTTCACACAGACTTTTATTATCCATAAATGAGAAACAAAAAAATATTTTAAATAAATAATATATTCTGTTGTCTGCCGTCCTTGCTGGAGAAGAAATACATACAAATCTATCCATTTTCTGACTGTAGAGAGAAACATCACGAGCTCAAACAAATATATGTGGTCAGCAGTTTCTGACTGCACTAGGATTGTTGTGAAGTAATATATCTTGGTAAGCAATGTAATTTCAGGAATGTAAAAATATGGCTATTTATTGTCCCATATTGTTAAAAATATGGATGAACTCATGTTTCTTGACATCCATTTTATATTCCA
>VYZS01013370.1:33117-53671 GCA_013400695.1 Neodrepanis coruscans | reverse complement strand
ATACACACACGCATATATATGTGACTATCCATTTTTATCCACAAGTGAGATAAGGCTCTTTCTTTTCCTCCTAATATATAGAACCCCTATGCAATGCTAATAAAAATCACAAATCCATTTTTTTCACTTGGTAGGCATTTCCTTCAACACTCACTCTGATGACTTCAATTAAAAACCCACGCTGATGATCCATGTTTGAGTAAGAGAGTCTCTGTCATTAATTTAAGTCACAATGATGCACACAGCACTGCTCAATTTTGTTTTGCAGTCAACAAGTCTCTCTATTTGCTCAGAAAATTGTATTCTACACAGATCTTTTTCCGCTTTATTAAAACCACACCAGTTCAATGACTCAATCTGCGTTCATTCTTACTGTCTGATTGGATAGCTACAGTACTCAGTGTCACCCGTGGGGATTGCTTAAGAATTGTCTAAATCAGGGGCTGTAAATGAATGATCTAATTTTCTTTTTTAAACTATGTAAATGTAAATCACTTTGTGAACTCAAACAAACACACAAAAATTAAATTCTGGGGTTCACTTAAGACCATAAGACCATTAAACCTGGTGATCTAAATTTTCAGAAATATTCAGTGTAGGAAATTTGCAAGACTGTGTTAACAATGTTGCAAATCTCAATGCTAAATCCTATAGCTGGTGGAGGAAGGTGATTTTGTTGTAAAATAAAAACCTGAAACATATGTAAAAACCTGTCCATTGACATATGTGCTCTCCAAACCATGTACAAGCATCAGGATGTGTGCATCCAAGCAACCTGCTGAGCTGTCAGGCACTGGGGCGTGTGTGCAAGTGTTTGAGCAGTCTGTTAGAGTTCTCTACAGCAGCACTGTAACTGTAAAGAAATAATTTTCTCAGTCCATTACATTTTCTGAAGACTGAAGGTATTTCTCCATTTCATATCAGATGAAGCCATGAACTTTCCAGAAAGTGAGTTTTAGGTCTAGTAACTAGGTCAGAGGGAAAACAGACCATTAAAGGTGATGTAGGTGCAGATGAACTAAGTTTCGTGTTGCAAGATTAATGGGACTGAACAAATACAGTTACAGATGGATCTGGTAAGTCTAAGCATGATAGCTAAAGTACTCACCTGTTGTCGTGGGTGTAAAAAATGAAAGTTAAAAACGATCGGGCTGCGGTACGGCGACTGCCTTGCGCTGGCGGCCCTGGCGACTGCTTTCTGCTCCGGGGCCGCCCGCCCCCATGCCCGCATGGTTTGTTTTTCGGTCGCCCCTTCCCCCGCCGCCGCCGCCTCCGGCGGCGTGGGCGGCGGGCGCTGCTGCTGGGGGTGCGGCTTCGGTTCGGTGCAGAGTTTCGGCGCTGTGCGGCCCCGGCTTTGCTGGCCAGCACAGGCGCTCACGCCGTCCAGAATGACTGCAGGAGACGCGATTCCGGTCCCGGGCTGGGGTCGGCCATGGCTCTGCTCCGAGCCGGGGCGGGGCTGGGGCGCAGGGCTGGTCGGGCTGTGCCCACAACCGAGGNAGCACTAAATCTCTCCTCGGGCAAAAGGGAGGAAAGGGGGGAGGGGCGCGGTTTTGTAATCTTCTTAAGTTGTTCTCCTTAGTCGGAACCGGCCAGAGGGTAAAGGCTAAGGGGCCCTCAAGACCACACGCTCCCTTCTAAATACCGTGGAGTCTCTTTGCCGGGCTCTGAGAGAGACAGAGACAAGCACTATTCGCCAGAGTGTCCTTGCCCCAAACGAGGGCCCTGGAAGAAATTTATTTATTTGATTTGTCTGTTTTGTACTTTGTTTGTCGGGTTTTAGTGTTTTGCGCAAAATAAACTGTGATTGTTTGTGTGTTCTCTTCATTTTTGGGGTGTGTGTGTGACTTCTCTCAGAGTCTCTGCTCCAAAAATCACTGAATTTGTGGTAAAACCACCACACCTGTCTTACAAGAGAGCTTTGTTCAAGATTACATCCTGAGTCCAGAAGGCCAGAGTCTCATGAGTCTCAGACATCCTAGAAAACCAGTCTTGTCAGCGTAAGGCCAGACTCCTGCTGCCCTTCTTAATGCCATATTTACTTTTTGATTCACAACTGAAGTTACCCCAGGAGGACAAGTTCCCATGCTAGAATCACCTGTTGCTTATGGATTAGGACACTTACCTAAGAGATGGAAGACACAACTGGTCCCTTCTCTAAATCAGGCTGTTTTCTATTCTCTCAGATGTGGTCCCTTTTACCAGTCTAAAGGCTTTTTGCTGATTTGTGAAAAGGCATTACTTGGCTTTTTCTTCTGAGACCTCATGCTTGAATAACTTGTATAAAAAAACATGTCTTTAGTATAGAGATAGGTATTTAATGTCTTCGGGGGACCTCCTGTTTTCCTCTGCTTCCTGTCAGCTACTTGCAGCTAAGTCATGAGACTTTTAAGGTATTTTCAAGCATGTAGCATGCTAACCACAGTTTCTGCCTATATAAAAATGTTTACATTTCATAGCTGAAAAGAGAAAGTACGTAAGCTTCTCCCTGTAGACAGAGTCTGAATGAGTCAACAGTGCAAGACTGAGTTAACGACTAATGTCACCAAGAGACAGAGTTGCCAATTTTAAATCATGGTTTAACATGGCCCTCATGCCTGAAAACATTGTGCGATCACTTTTTTAAACTTGTGGCTTCAATTTTTTTGTCTGTTCTTAATGGCAAATAAGGACAAATATGCCTTATTCAATCTTACACCTAGGGATCTTATGCTCTTACACAAGTAATGCTTAGGCATCAGTGCAACCTAAGATATACCTGTGATAAAATGTGCTTAATTTACATTTATAAACAATTTTTTTGGTGGCTCAAGTTCCCTTGGTTTCTCTTTACATCTAATGTCCTGTCTGGAGATAATGAAAAAACAACGGCACCACTTTTTTTTGGTCATTTTTGTTGGTTTTTTTCTTCTGCACTCCCTATACAGGCCATTTCTGCAAGCCTCTGATACCATCTTTTCCTAAAGCTTTGAGCTGTTTTTATCCCTTGGACCCACTAACAAAGCGTCATATGGACCCTGCCAGTCCATAAAAACTGAGTAGCTAACCACTTTGGTAGTGCCTCTTCTTCCTCCCTGTAGCCACTAGTGCTGAACTGCTACAGGATGCTGAACTCCCTGCCAGTTCCCAGTTTGTCACTGAAAACCCGAAATGATGCTTGGCAAGTCTTTGCTGGGGCTGAGGGCTGCACAGGGGAGCCAAGGCAGGGCAGTCTGCTCTCTCTGCTTGCTCTCTGCAAGCACAGTTGCATTCCTCAGTCACTAGTCCTGGCTGCATCAGGGCTCAGTTTTCCTCATAAGGTGAAGATAAAACTGAGGTTTCCACTAATAAAGGGTGTAGCTATGGTCATTCCAGCCCCATGGCAACACTGAAGAAACAGTCTCCTAAACTGTGTTCTGTTTTGCTTCATTGCACACTCATCACACCAGGAAAATCACCAGCTGAAAGGTTAATGTGGAGATGCTCCTTTCCCCTGTCACCATTTTACCTTGCTGTCTGGGTTCCTGCAACAGCCCAGAACTTATTCTAATTTCTGTAGGAGATGCAGCCAGAGTAGATGGTTACTAGCAGACAAATTATGATGACTGTAGCTTGTTCCTAATGTTACTCTGCCCGGAGAGTACTTTGCAAGAGGGGCCATTGGCAAGACCAAGTAATTTAGAACAGTCATCCTAATACAGTGAGACTGAAGATACAAGAAACTGGAAGGCAGAAGAAAGCAAGCTCTTGAAATTGGATCAACTGCAAAACAAAGATCCACAACTTTTCAGATTTCTTGGGCAAAACCCCCAGTTCTACTGATGAGGGAGACACATGCCTTTTAGTTTCTGTGGAAAGATTTCTCTGCAGATGGACAGAGTTCTTGCATCTCTCCATAAGAGCCATACTAATGTACCTCATCTTTTTCACACATGTGCTTTCTTTATGGCATGGAGAATCTGCTTAGCTTCATGTTTTTCTCTCTTGCTTCTTTCATCCAAAGAGGGAGGCTGCCACAGACTGTCTGTGTATGCTCCAAACCCCATCTCCTTCTCCCAGAACAAGGTACCTTTTCCTTTCCTAGTACAATGGTCAAAAGACTTCCCTTGAGTCCCTTGAACTCTTAACATCCCTGTTTTCAAAAGCCACTTCCTGCTCTTTGTTCCTTCTTTTTCTGAGATTTTTCCATAACACATCCCCAGCTCTTACAGACCTCTGGGTGCAAGGGTAGTCGTAGATTTCTTCTAAGACACTCCTTTTTAAATGGAAGACTATTAATGACAATGACTCACTTAGATTCTTTTCCCTTTTCAGGGAGTTAAATGATACCATCTGAGGCAGCAAATTGCTAATTTCCTATAATCTGCAACCCTTCCTTGATACAGCAATTTTTTAGCCTTATCTAGCATTCATAAATTCCAAATAAATGGGTTTTCCTGCCTGTCATTCTTAATTATTTAAGACAAGCTTTGGCCTCACATGAGCTCATAGAATTGTTTGATGCAGGCCTAAATACAGACATGACTACTGCCTAGAAATAGGGGAAAGCATACTGTATGTGCCAAAATGCAAAGCCTAGAATGTGTAAGAAAGAATACAATATACAATGCTCCAGTGCTTTGCATTGAACATAATTTATAAAGATCCACGAGAAGGCTTACACAATCATTTCACTTGATGGTGCTCGCTATGTGTAAGTGTGTTGTGTAAGTGACTCAACATCAGTGGCACAGAGTCCAACCCAGATTTTTTTTCTGCTGTATGTGCTGTGTCAACATAAGGAAAGCCTCACAGAAAGGACAGGGTGATGTCTGCTGTAGGAAACAGGTTGCTTGAAGTCCTTTTTTTTCCCATTTCTTTCATTTAATTTCCCAGGCAAAGGATTGAAGTGCAGAGATTTGTTTGTAGAAACATAAATAGTATCAACAATTACAAGGTGAAGCTCTCCAATAACTCACCTGTAACAAAACTGCATGTAAACAGGTACCATTCCACAATGTCTTCTCTCCAGTTGCCTGACAACTTTTCATGACTCAGGAAGTACTCAAACACTCCTAAGATTAAAATGAACTATTAATTTCCAGGGGAGAAAACTGACAAAAAGGAACTCCCTTGTACAAACCCTGTAGCAAATCAAATGATAGAACTAGGCTTGATTCCCAAGGTTTACCCAGCAACATAGAAGGTCAGATTCAGCTTATCACTAAATAGGATGCTGTAGGTATCAGAAGTGCTGGAAAATGAAAGTGCTGGGGCTCTGCTAATGCTTCAGGGAAGAAGCTGGGTATTCAAGGAAGAGAAACATAACCTGCAGGAGAAAAGTGAAAACCCATTATAGACTGATGTATTATGTGCTCTATAAAATTTTTCTCAACCCAGAACTCAGATATAAAAGGAGAGTGATAGTTTCAAGGTGAGAAGATTTGTAAGTATCTCAGCTTTGCCTGAGACCATAGGGTTGGAGTGTGGAATAAGAAGAATTACATGACAGCAGGGACAGACTTCATCTGAGGTAGCCAACACTTTTCCTTTGATGAATTCTTAGAAGCCTGTCACCAAGTTTTGCTAGTTTTGGGTTTGTTGGTTTGTTTTTTTTTTAATGGGCCAAGCTTAGCAAAGGAAAGTGTCTGCTTTTTCATTAGACTGCTTGTATTTAAAGGTTTATGCTGAGAGCATGGATAAATCTCTGAGAAGTATGGGCCAGTGAATGAGGGCTGATGCAAAGTAATATACTTTTTCATTTTTGTTGCTGGTTGAATGTAAATGAAAACTTGCATTCACTGTGATATGAAGAGAATTTAAGGTTTACTGTGGTTTTCTTTCAGTTCTGCCACTTATTCACATGGCCTGTTTTTCAGTTACACTGTTCTTTCATTCACAGGTAAAAGCCATCCATTATTGTGATGTTCTCAAACAAAATATAGAGCTACTTCAAGGCTGTCTTGATTGACATAGCAGCTTCTGATTATTTTATATTGTCCTCAGGATATAAATTACAGTACAACATAGGCCACTCCTGAGAAACTAACATGTCCCTCATCCCATCTTAGGCAGTGGATGGTTCTTATGTTTGCACTCCAGTGCTTCTACATATTGCTTGTTCAGCCCACGGGAGCTTTTAGGTTACTGAGAAGAAAACCTTTGGTATAGACTTATACCAGATACTCAACCTCTCTATGTGTCAGTCTTCCCAGCTCAACATAAAGAAAATAATACCTGCTTTTTCCTGAGTGATAGATATGTATTTGGCACTCATGTTTGCACAGCTGTTGGAGATCCCACAAGCACAAGCACATTAGAAATGTCATTACTGGTTAAGTATTTACTTATTTGCATGATTTATCACTGCAGTGATAGACATTCCCAGCCCATCTATCAGAAGATTGGAAAGGACACCCTGCTCAACTCCAGTTCCTCTGCTACTGCAAATATATGTATATAATTTCTGTCATGAACCAATAGAGCTCTAGCTAGGTAAATACTTCCCCTTCCACAGAAATGCTGCTGCAGGCCATCACTCTGAAAATTCAATTCCATCCAAAATGTTTGTAACACATTTACATCTTGATTGCTTTTGTGCAAACACTTCACCTTTAGCTTACATAATTTCTGTCCCTTTTCAAGCTCAAGTCATTCAAGATATTTATGCAAAGTGATGATACCTGCTCTCAGTATTTATTTTGCAAAAGCTTCCATTCTCTTCATCTCTTTTAAGTCTTCTCAGCAGGTATGCAAGTCCCAGTTCACCTGTATTTGAATGTGAGTGACCAGAATCAAATGACTGAACCAGAGTAGCAGGTAGCATCTCAGCTATGGCCTACTAAATATTCATACTTTTGCTGTGGCATTTCATAGTGGGAATACCTAGGATCACATTTCACAGAATCACAGAGTTGTTAGGGTTGGAAGGGACCTCTGGAGATCATCCAGTTACAATCCCCTGCCAAGGAAGGGTCATCTAGAGCAGGTTACACAGGAACGTGTCCAAGTGGGTTTTGAGCATCTCCAGAGAGGGAGATCTATGACCTCCCCGGGCAGCCTACTCCAGTGCTCTGCCACCCTCACTGTTCTTCCTCATGTTGAGGTGAAACTCCTTGTGTTTTAGTTTATGGCCATTGCTCCTTGTCCTATCACTGGGCATCACTAAGAAAAGTCTGGCACCATTCTCTTGGCACCTGCCTTTGCAGTATTTATATGCATTAATAAGATCTCCTTTCAGTCTTCCATTCTCTAGAGTAAACAGGCCCAGCTCTCCCAGTTTCTCCTCCTAAGACAGATGCTCCAGACCTCTCATCATCTTTATGGCTCTCCACTGGACCCCCTCCAGTAGCTCCTTGTCTTTCGAGGAGCCCAGAATTTGACACAGTATCCACTTTTTCTCACACCTGCAACCATGGCAGCTCATAGCCTGGATCCTTCCTTCTCAGTCTCTTCCAAGTTAACGATTCCCCTGCTTCTAGCATAAACTGCAATTATTCATCCCCAAAACGTACAAACTTGGCACTTATCCCGGTTCTATCTCACCCTCCGCGGGGCCAGCATTTCTTCCTATGTGGTTCTCACCTCCCTCGCGCACATCCCGGCACTGCCGCAAGCCCAGGCTCCCTCGGCGGGGTCCGGCTGAGTGTGCCGGGACCGCAGCGCAGCGTTCCCGCCNCGGCGGCCCCGGGAAGCGGCGGCCGCGGCCGCACGTAGCGGGGCCGCCACAGCACCGCGCCCGTCACGTCGGCAGGGCCGGGCAGGGCAAGCTCGGCGCCGCCAGGGGCGACTGAATGAGGCCGCGGGTGTGTGTGTTCCGCCGGCTGCTCCCTCTATGGCTCCGGCCGCCGCACCCCGCGCCTTCCCCCGGTGCAGCGCCCGCACCTGTGAGATGCCCCAGCCCGGGGCTTGGGGCTCCGTCCGACGACACCCCTCCGTCCCGGGACCGCGTTTCACCAAGAAAGAGGAGTGGCGGCTCAAAAGAGACCCTGCTTTTTGATGCCAAAGTTTTCAGGAAACGAACAGAATTTTCACGTCAGAACAGCTGGTTGATCACCCATGAAGTCCTGTGTTCCACTGAGCTCAGGGAGGCATTTTGAGCAGAATAAGGCCGTTTCTAGTGTGTCTTGGTATATAAAACTGGTTCCGAAATGGATTTTGTATCACACATTTAGTAACTAGCTGTTGCAGGGTATACAGGTATCTGTCTCTCCATACAGCAAGTAAGCTCTCAAAGGAAGTGGCATCTAGAAAATATGAAGTCATTTGACTTAAAATGGTTGGGACATTTTTCCTGCTTTACTACCCTTATATTCCATAGGAAATGCTTCACCTTATGGGCATTCTAATGAAGGCTGTTTCAATCGTCGTTTTATGGTTATGCATCATTTATGTATGCTGAACAGCATGTCATTTTCTCTTTTCGTATAGCATCATCATGCCTGTCACCCTAAATCTGCTGCTTAATTCCTTCCTGTCCTCATGGCGCTGCTGCTTCTTTTAATTCCTTCTTTATTGTAGCAGCTTTCATCCACTTTTCCCGTTCCTATACACACTTGCACTACACATGCCAGCACCTGCCATTTAGCTCATTTCATCACCCAGGAAAGTGAATTAACAATGCAGGAGTAACAAGCTGGTTTCCTGTCCTGAAAGGAATCCTTAATATGTGTAGGACTGACTCTTGGGCCTGCTTCAGCTGCCATCACTCTTCACAGCTAATTAACAGGGTTCCCTAAGAGAAAAAAAAAGTGCTCTATTGAGGGAAGATAATCAACTTTATTTATCCACTAAGGTGACATCCCTTAGAGTAGGAAAGTAGGACAAGAGACAATTCCACAAAGACCACTGGCTCAGTGAAGCAGGCTCTAATTGTAAGAAGATAGCAGGTTGCTCTGAATCATGCCAGAGGTTGCTGAATCAGACTGGACTGAAGGCTTTCTGCTCCTGGATTTGAAGAAAATAGGAAGGCATAGAATGACTTGTGCCTAACCCTGGTCCTGTTCCTGCTGTTTATTGAAGCATCTAAGTTTCGACTTTAATGGATGGATATTGTGCAGATAGTCATCTCAGAACTCAGTCTGTATGGTTGGACAATGTTCTGTTTGGAAAAGAATTGCAAAACTGTCACAGTTCACCAATGCTTTAGAACATGTTGACAATGGACTCCAGGAAGACTTGCCTGGAGAGACTGTATTGGTTAGTTTCTGTTTTAGGCGGTGGCAATCGTATCTCATGTTCTGACTTTTGCTTTCAAGCAGTTAAAGTTCTTCCTCTGCATTGCCAAGGTGCTTACAGAAATCTGTTGCTTAAAGGCTGGTCAGAATCTCTCTGTCTTTTACCCTGCAAAGAGAAAGGAAGCAGTCTCCATACATCTCACCTTACAAAAACTTCTTCTCATTGATAAGGTGTTTGATAAGTCAGGTGTTTGCCCAGAAACAATTTTGTCTTTCTATTATGGCAAAACCTTTAAGCTTATGTGAGTGTCTTTACTGAGTCCCCAGCAATTTTTGCTCTTGAAAATAGTTAATTCCTGCTGTTGTGTTCTGCTTAGTGTAAGATGCCTATCCTTTATTCCGCCATAAATTGTTTCAGCTGTAACTTAGAAGTCATAGGACTGGTAGCTGCTTATAATTGTAAATAACAATGTGATTATTGTTTACATTGAGAAATACATGTAGATACCAAGCTTTTCATGAGATAGCTCTGATCACAGGTCTCTGTAAGAACATCATTTTTTCAGTGAGATTATAAGACAAACCCTCATCAGTGGGATTGTTCCAAGAGAAGTCTGTTTGACAATACATTCATAAAAGGGACTACGAGGTAAGAGAGATAAGACCTAAAACTGGCAGCATATCTCTTCACGCTTTAACTAAAGGTAAAACTCTCTCACTGCCTCCATGGTCCTCTAGATCAGCTAGAGTTACTTCTTACATCTGGTAAGAAGTTCTTCAGGATTTCATATCCTGAAGGACCTAGACCTTCAACACAATTAGGAATCTTCTTTAAGCCTCTCTATTGAAATTAAGGTTGTTCTCTCAATAAAGCAAATAAGCTGTTTGGGTTTTATTTGGTTTATTTTTTTCAAAACAAAGTCTGTGTGGGGAGACTAGAGTTTGTCCAGGAAACCATGGATAGCATTCCTTTATCATTCCTCTTTCTTCTAGGTGTTTAAGAGATCAGAAGATTATAAAATATTTTTCTGTATCCTCAGGAGAGAGGTTTTAGTAGAGAGTGAACAATTGGATGGACCAGAAAGTCATGGAGACATTAGAAAAAGAAAAAGATTCTAGAGACCTTATAAGCCATGAAGACTCCCACAAGGGCAATGAGAGAGATACTTGAAGGTGCAAAGGAATGATATGATTGAATCCTGGGTATCTGAGTTTTCCCTTGCAGTAGCAAATTAGTGGACTGAAACTGCAGTATGGCATTAACTTCCATTAAGTAAAAAATGCCAACCTAGCTGCAAAGCAAAAGCATCCAGGCAGTAGTGGAAAATACAAATCTGTTTGTTTTCAAATCTGTTTGCATCAAACTCTAAATTAAGCACAACATTCCTAATTGACATTCTAGCTGCTGTAAGAGTTCTTCCTCTTTATTAGTATGTGTGTGTGTCAGGTGGTAACCCAAACCTGTGTGGATGATAAAGTTTAATGAAAAAGAACCAGTCAAAAACATTTTCAGGATTTTTGGGTGGTTCTATTTACCTAACTGAGTTTAGGAGTGGAGAGTGAGGTTTTGATATACGTTTCTTCTTTTTGCTTGCAAAAGTCTAAGCTTGCATAATCTAAATAGGTTTACAGTGGTGCCAAGCTGTGGCTCATAGAGAACTTTTAAAAATGAGCAGTATGATTTATGACTGGAGAGAGGTATGAATATTTTCTTTCCAAATGGTTTCTAGGCTCACAGTGGGGATTTTGTGTAATGAAGGCTGAATTACAAAGATGGGACTGGAACTGATTTCCTTAGTTTTGTTCTCAGATATTGTATGCAGCCATGCCTTATAATCCATTTCATACCCTTCAGTTGGCTCTGATCAGTATAAAAACTATGAAGAGTGTCATGGTGAACTGGTTCAGCTTCCCAGATAACCATGCCATGCTCTCTTGATTCCAGTAGTACATTAAGGCTTTACCAGGAAACTTCAGACTTCCTTTAAATGGACCTTTCCTAATATTTTCTTCCCGTATCTATTCTTTTTTCCTCTGATATTTTGTTAATTTTTTCCCTTGCTTAGCAGTCATCTAGAATCAAAGAGTTTGACAGAAATCTCTTTAATCAAACTGAGGAACACAACACAAGACCATGTCATTACTTTTAAAAAGTAATGGTCTTCTTTCACCTTGGTGGTGGCTTCCTTTAAGACTAACAGCTGGAAAAGAAAACATGGAATTACAGAGAAAGAAATGCACAATGCCAGATGTTCCTGGCAGTAGCTGTTATACCCTAGAATTACCTGTCATGGTAAAGTCCCATCATTCTTGCTTGTGGTATTTAAGATGGTATTGCACATAGCATTGGAGAAGACAGTTTGTTAACTCCCAAAAAACTGACAAAATGCTGTGGTGCATATTCATTTCATCCATTCTTATACTATACTAAATTAGTTAAATTATTTTTTTAATTATCAGTGAAATAGTTTACAGGGCTGATAAGCCATCTGAAGGACAGAAAGAGTTCTCCAAAAGCAAAGTACCAGAAAAAAACACAAATAGCTCATGTTACATGACTAAACCTTCTCATCATCCTTGCATCTAAACATTATGGATTACAGTCATGATTTGCATTGAAGGATGATATTGGAGAAGAAGAACTAATAGCAAGTAAATAATTCCAGAGATTTTTTAATTATGTATAACAGAATCAGTACAGTAACAGACACCTGATGCTTCTCAATGAAAAAGAACAGCAGTTCCTTGTCTGTGTAGATAAGGAGTGTGGTGATGAAGCATTACAAAAACCAAAACAATCTGGTCTTGGGACACATAGATGTCTTGTAATGTTTCAATACGCTGTAAGGAAAAAAGAGCAAAAGTAGAGGAGGATTCAATGCAGTGGGGAAAAACAGTGTATTCATTCTGCTTTCCCCAGCATCGTTCATACAATGGTGGACAGTTGACCTCCCATCTGAATTACTGAATCAGCCATGAATATTTCAAGGGCAAGCACTTTTCAGTGACTCTTGTCATGATCCACTGAAAAACACTTGAACTGCATGGGAGAATATCAACAAATTGCAGACTGATGGCATTGTATAGTTAGATAAACCATTCAGCTACTGTTTGATGATGTACACTAAATATCTGTGAATATCTGAATATCCTGGCACTGAACTCTGCCTTTCTTGTTCATGAAGCTGTTTTTCTTCTCCAGTATCATAGGCAGAAATAGCCATTTTCTGGATATTTTTATATCAGCTGTAGATTTTTACTTTAAATCCTGGATGATGATTTAAGTTGTAGAATCACACAATCATAAAACCATTTAAATTGAAAAAGATTTCTAAGATCGTTGAGTCCAACCATTAACCCAGAGCTGCCAAGCCCACTACTAAACCGTGTCCCCAAGTGCCTCATCTCCAGGGATAGGGACTCATCCACTTCTCTGGGCAGCTTGATCCAATCCTTAACAATACTTGATGAAGAATTTTTTCCTAGTACCCAATCTAAGCCCACCCAGTACATCTCAAGGCCATTTTTTCTTGTCCTATCACCTTTTACTTGGGACACTGACCACCACCTCACTACAACCTGCTTTCAAGTAGTTATGTAGTTTACAGCGTTTCTAGGAACTTGTATGTGAAGTCACCTGAGGTCATTGCTGCTACTCATTTTTCACTCCTCTGGAGACCATTTTTAAGTTCCATAGCCCACTCTGCCAGATGAGACTTCTCGGACATACATTCATTACACTCTTCTAAAACTGAAACACTGCTCCATTTAATTCTTGTTATGGTAAGAACAGTATCATGCTGTATATTTGGTAGCTACTAGCAGCTAAATTCTAGCTTGAAAGCTAATTATCTAACATGAGAGTATTGGTGTCCCTGAAGAATTACTCTGTTTCCAATGACAGTTAACTTAGACTGGCATTTAGTTTTTCCCTTGTTTTTGTCACCGGTAGACTACAAGTATTCACAGATATCATAGAAAAACCATACTACTATATTTTGAAACTTTTTCATAACACTCCTTGATAGGTTCATTTTTCTATTTTCACACTGGGTCATCCATACAGGTATTACACAACCTCAAAAAACTTCCTGGAACTGATGTCAACTGGATAACCCATTACACAGTAAAGTTACTAGCTGTTGTGTTTCATAAAATTTAAGTTATATTTCTACTTTCTAAAGTATCTCTAAATCTGTGTCAGTGGAAGAGAGAAAGGCCATGGACATCCTTGTATGGCTCTTCATCAGACATGACATAACAGATTTCTTAGTATCACCTGCATCACTTTGCTTTCAATTGGGTAATTGTTAACAAATTGCCACTTGCTTGAGACAATGAGAGCTTGTTTTGCAGTCAGTGGCTTGGATCTGCAGTCATCAGTCTGAGTAACTGAAGACTCATTTCAGAGCTAGCTGAGTTTCCCCACAGCTGTACTGCCATCTGGCCTGTTTCTGTTACATCATGCTCCATGTCTCATTATTCTTTTCCTATGAGCTGCCCTTGTGTCTATTAACCATCACAACTGCTTGTTTTTCCTTGCCTGAGATTTGGTCCTCTAATCTCCTCTTCTGTTTTTCAAAATTTATTCAGTAACAGGGTACTTTTGATCTGACTGAATGAGTGTTCCCTTGCCTCAGACAAAAAGTGACCTCTGTAATGTGAGTTCCAACCTCTGCCATGCCCTGTTTATATACCCCTCTAATCAAAGAAATCTGGGGCTATACACTCCAGGCAGGCAGTTACAGCAAGGAGTTCTGGAAAAATGAGTGGCTGTAGGTAAACACTCCAGAGGGAGAGCAGGAGAGAATGGGCTGTGGGCCTCTTCTCCTTACAGAGGGTATGGCAGTGTATTCAAGGTATCACAGCAAGTTAGCTGAAAAGGAAAATACAGAGGAAGTTGCCTGTTCAAGGGCACTGATGTGTCAGCATGTACCTGGGAAGAGTGATAGTTTTGAGAAAGGAAGGGAAAAGGGCCTTGCTTCCTTTAGTCTGATCTAGATTGTGACAAATAACAGGAAGTTTCTTCAGCTCTTCTGGGCTAGAGGGAAAAAGGAATCTCTGTCTGTAAGGAGGAAGGCATGCTGAGGAGTGAGAGAGGAGCTACTGCTGGTTTCTCTGCCAGTCTTTTATCCATTCTGTTACTGTACAGGATAAGGACAACTAACTGAAGACCCAGATTCCTGACATCAGGAAAAGGCAGAGAGGGGACAGTGAAGGAAACTGAGAGTGAAATAGAAGTCAAATTTGTCATCAGTACAAATTTAGCGAATGGTATTATGCAGAGGGCAAATTTAACTCAAGGCCTTCCCTTTACAATCCTGGTACAGCAGGAACCGGCCATAGGTAATCCAGAGTCATTAATATGTTTGCCCTCTCAATATAAGAAAGTTTTAGCTTATTAAAGCTGCAGCATATTTTAAACTGGAGTTACTGTGTATTTTATATTCTTCAATTGTGTTTTTTGCATTTCTCTTGGTATTTTATCATCCCTAAGCTGCATGGAGTAGAGCTTGTCAATATTAACTAGTTTATACTGTCATTTTCACAAACTTAATTATCTATTTAAGAGACTCTTGTCCCTCCCCTTGCTCGAAATGTCTTCCCCTGTCATCTGTGCCAAATGCCTAAACATCAATGTGGGACTGAGCTCTAGGTGATGGCCCAAACATCTGGCAGGATGACTATGGCATGCTTACTTTGCTTCTCTCAAATCAAAGATCACTAGTGCTTATATGCAGAAAAAAATTCTAGAGACTGTTTTCCATCTCACTTTTTTTTTTTTTTTTTTTGAAACTTATCTCACTTCTGAGTGCTGTTATATCACATGGACACTTCCGCTTTGGATCGTCTTCTGTCTTCCAGTCCCTATATCATCATGACTAAACCTTTAAAGTCTTCCTCAATGTTTTGAGAACTGGAGATATCTAGTTAGAGATGCATATAATGTTTTAAAGAAAGGCCTGTACTATCATCATGTGTAAGCTTGCATAATTCTATGCCCTTTCAAAGTGATGTTGTTGAAGTAGGCTGATGGGTGGTGTTTGAAGATCTGTTTATTTAGCAGGTGCAGGAAAGCTGGACAAGAACTTTCATTTTAAAAGATCAAACAGAAAAGGTAAACTCTGCCTGTCACAGGTGTTAAATCCTGTTGTAGTTCAAAGCCTATCTAAAAAAGAGTGAGTAAACATGTAACTAGACAGTATTACCACTGAGCAGTTAGATACAAAATCAGAGAAACTAATGCTGGGCTCATAAATAGTAGCTGCTGTCTCTCAGGCCTTTCATTCTCCCTGCAGAGGACTCCGTGAAGTCTGTGTAAGGTGAACTCAGCACCCTGCATCCAAGCCCAGTACCAGCTGCAGGAAGCGACCATGCTGCCCTCACTGCCCTTGCTCTCCACTCACTCCACCAGGATTGTCCCTGTGGGGTTATAGAGCCCTCTGTCTTTTGTTTCACCAGCTTGGAAAACAAGTGATGGATGACATTGAGCTTTCCCCGACATATGCAGCCTGGACTACAGCCAGGTCAGGACGCATTTTACCTGAGACCTGATTTAAAGCCATGATTACTAAGCCATCTTTCCTATTTTCTCTCCTGCCTGTCTCCTGTTTCTTGCCTTCTGTGGTTGAGGGGACACAGTTTCCTCCATGTGGTTCTGTATGCCACAGAGCAGTCTTAGTTCATCCTCCAAAATACTCATGATTAACCAGAAGACTAACTGGAGAAGAAGAGACTTAAGAAGGAAATTGAAGAATGCACTGGTGAAGTTTCCCTAGGTTCTGAAAAGGATTTTCATATCATGTCACATATCAATCGACCAGGAAAGTCATTCACAGAGCTGTTAGTGGAATAATATGGACAAGCTGTTGTCATTTTTGTATCAAAGGAGATCTATGATGTTACCGTGCAGCAATCTTTAAAGCCTTAAGAAAGCTTATGTTTAAAGTAGCAAGGTGGTAAATAGGAAACAAGGTGAAGCTGGTGACAAAAGCAAAAGGCAAAGTAGAAAATAGCATAGATAGTCTGGCACAGACTAAGTGATGAAATGACTGGAGGTAACAGAACTGGAAAAGGGGAGGTGACAATAGTCAAGCAACAAGCCTATTGACAAACACTCGTCAGACTCTCAGACACAACATGATGGTCTTTGCAAAGCTGTGGAGGATGGAGTAGTAAGATTTAAACAGAGTTGAGATATAAGGGAATCTGGGAGGGGGATGAGGAAAGATGCTTATGCTTAATGAGTAGGAAGATGATGCTGTCATCCCTGATGTGAGAAGGAGAGAGAAAGGAAAATGGCAAGAAGCATGAATCTTAGTTAGACCATAAAAACAAACCTGCAGCAAACTCAAGCATTGTGTTCATTAAATAGACATTCACTGTCTATCTATGTTTTTAAGTGAGTTTCATAGTATGTTTCTAAGGTATTGATTCGTTCATGCCATTTCTCCCCTCCCTGTGAAATGAACAGCTAAGCACAAATCTACTTTTGAAATATCTGGTTATTCTGCCCTATCCTATATTCTCCAGTTTAATCAAGAGAAAAGAGAACATCAAAAGAAGAAAAGATGAGCAGTTTCTCCCTTTTGTAGAATATGAAGTGAAAGGGACTTTAAGAACTGAACAAAGAAGAAGTAATTATTAAAACTGTTCTTGAAAGGAACCGAGACAGGAAATTATCTGACAGGCAGTCAGTTTTCTTTTGTAATAGACTTTTGGCAAAAAGAAATCCTGGAAGAGCATGCGTCTACACTGGTAAGTGCACAGAAGCAGAGAGAAAGTACTGATGAGGGTGCTCAAATTACTCAAAGCCTGTTGTTTTCCACAGGGAAAACTATAAAAGCTTAGTCTTTGACAGATGTACTCATTGTTGGATAACTTCACAGATCTCCAAAAGAAATACAGAAAAAAAAACCCCAACATTAAAAAAGGAACAAAATTAGTGTCAAAGCTTTTTCAGAAGAGCAGATGAAAGTACTCAGTAGCACCATCAGAATGTACATATAACAGAAATGCAAAAATAACCAGCAATCAGACTCAACATGAAAAAAGGGATAAGGAAACTATGCCAGCCATACCTATCATTATAAAGCGAAAATCATGCAAGAAAATAGAAGGTTTACAATAGCTGTGAGCTGCCTCATGCACAGCAACAGGAATGTCAGGCACATGAGAAAATATGTATGGAGTGCAAAATGGTTTTCACTCTTTCACAAATACACATCTTGCAGAAAAATGTGGAGTGCATATAACTGGAGAACAGTTCAAGAGATAGAATCTCAACAACAGTGATACTGTCATATTTTTATCAAACAATGACAAAGAATATGGGTTTTTTTTTAATAGATGCAGAAGAAGTACCATATTAAGGTGGAAATAAAGTGAGATAGAATGTAAAGAAGCATGGCCCATTCTAAAACTTTGGCATTACCAATATCAGCAAGACTCACAGGAAGCAGAACATACCTATTCTGTATAGCTGGAGCGTGCAAAGGTAAAGAAACCAAAACTTAGGTTCCTGTGTAATGAATATGTGCTAGCAAAAAGAATGGTATTGAAAGACCTTGAGATTATAAACCTTGCTAGGTCCCAATGACAGCAGAGTTGATTGGAAGATTGCATAGTGGAAGACATTTTTGGAATATTTCCTTAGTGTATCTCCTATGACATTACATCACTGAAATCCCTAAATGCAGAGCCTGCCATGCACGCATGTGAATGACTGTTGAGGAAGAAACCTAAGGAAGTATAATTTACAGCATCTAGCATATTTGAGAATGAAAGAAAAGATAGAGAATCCATTACAGGGCAAAATAATCCAATCCATTTATCTATAGGTGAAGGCTGTAGGCGAGACTTTATGGAGTCAAATGAAATTAAAAGGGAGTGATCATTTATACTGTCAGTTTATTATAAGAAGCAAGTACTAGAAAAGCCTATATGCTTTTCTACAGACAGAAACAGCCATGTGAGGTTGCTGCTACCCACTCAGTCTGCATGACTTTGGTTTGCACACTGTACAAAGCAGGTCTAAATCCCATTGTAGGTGACTGCTCTCCCAAGCTGCACAAAGAGTCTGTTCTCAGGAAGCATATGGAAACCAGTGTTTCCAAGGCATGTCTGACTGATCTATGACCTACTTTAGAGCTAAGAGGGAATGAATGTGATATATTAGCACAACTGGTGACACCTTTGTAAGTACCAGCTGGGTAACATTAGGACAATTACTGAAGCGAATCTCTGTCAAAATACACTGCTTTTAGTGGAAACCTTTCTATTTATTTCAATGGACACTGGCTCAGACTTTGACATGCTGATTCCTTCTCTTCGAAGTAACGTGCATCAGTCTTTGTGGAAAAATACCACAGTATTCAAAAAACATTGACAATGCTTTTTAGAATGTCAGAAAGCTTCAGGAGTAGATTGAGTCCATGTAATTGAAAATATCAACTAGAAAGAGAAAGCTTCAATTGAATTTGTGCGACAAACACAAAGGAAAACAAGGGATTTCAGGCATCTCCCATTTTTAACACTGGTAGTAAGAACTACTTGTATGAAATCATAATGAGCAATAATAAAAGAAAGTCTAGATAAAATTTCTCAAACTCTATATAAAGTCATGCAGTATTGTGTTGGAAGAGAAACAAAATGCACACTAACCTTCACTACCTGAAGAGAATCTGATAAATTGCATGAAAGCATGTCAGAAAGGTTTCTAAAGAATTCACTATGTAGGAAGAAGAATGTAGTCTTTTGTGAGGGAAATGACCTACTGTAACTGAATCATGCTCAAAAGATTTAAAAATAAATCTTTTTTGCCTCTCCCCCATGTTTTACATTTTTGACTGACAGTGAATTACATAGAGCTGCTGAGTACATCAGTGGCATTGTCTGGGTTTTTTTGTAGGTTTGTTGGGGTTTTTTTTAACCGAAGCAAGTGTCAGCTCATTTGTAGATCTCATTAGATGATCATTTAGATTAAAAACTAGAATAGATTCAGATGTTTTGGTTTCATTGTCCAGATCTCTAAAGGCTTTCTCTTCAGCTTGGACAACCTAAGGTTAACCCTAAGAACGTGTAAAAATCAATTGAATTCTGAGAGCTTTGAGTCAGTTCTTCATCTTTTAAACATTGAGTTAACAGTATTTCTTCGTAGTCTTGCCCATTAGCTCTACAAGATATATGTTTTTGTCATCTTTATCTGTACAGATACAAATACCCAATTAATGATTTGGGGACCTCTATTTTTTTAGCTAATGAGAACTAAACATATGTGCTGCTATTTGCTTTTGAAAAACTATATTGACTAAACCTTCATATTACAATGGAGATGTCATTAGGTCCCCTGATACATTTAGGAGCCTGTCTCCTAAATTTTTGAGGCAGATATACGAAGGGAAAACACAGAAAGGGACTTAGAAACTATAGCATTCAACAGTAACTCAACAGAATTTAAAAGCTGATGATCAGTATCCTGAAACTTGAAGATAACCATCTTGAAATGCTAAAGGAGAAATAGACTTTGTCTTGTTTCTTCAGAGACAGGTTTTCTCTCTCTCCTTAGGATTCACACTTGCTGGAGCTGTGGATTTCAAGCTGTGACATTTTTCAGAAAATTGAAATATTGAATTTGGATTTATTTTAATCCTTCATCTGATTTGGAGTGTAGATATAAATATAGATCTAAATATAGATCTCCACACCTCTCCAAGTGAGTGGATTAGTAGATATTACAACTACTGTCAAAGAGAGAGGCAACTTTTATAGTTCTATTTTATGCAAAATAGACAAAATACAAAATAGACCCATGTCAAAAGGAGTTAGAATTCTGATGCTCTGTCAAGCAATGGGGAATGAGGACCTGAGGACCTGAGGCCTTGAACAGTCCATGTTAGGAAGGGATAGCTTTCCTTAAGAGATAGGTAAAAAACTGAAGTCATCCATCAAGTGAATTATTCTCAGCAGTCTGAATATAATTTTTTAGTTTTAATTTCTTTTCTTCTGAACTTTTGTGGTGGTTTTACCACAAATTCAGTGATTTTGGAGCAGAGACTCTGAGAGAAGTCACAAACACACCCCAAAAATGAAGAGAACACACAAAAAAATCACAGTTTATTTTGCGCAAACACCAAAACCCGACAAACAAAGTACAAAACAGACAAATCAAATAAATAATTTTTTTCCAGGGCCCTCGTTTGGGGTAAGGACGCTCTGGCGAATAGTGCTTGTCTCTCTCTCTCTCAGAGCCCAGCAAAGAGACTCCACGGTATTTAGAAGGGAGCGTGTGGTCTTGAGGGCCCCTTAGCCTTGAACCTCTGGCCGGTTTCGACTGAGGAGAACAACTTAAGAAGATTACAAAACCGCGCCCCTCCCCCCTTTCCTCCCTTTTAGCCCGAGGAGAGATTTAGTGCTGAAAA
>VYZS01013370.1:10117-32795 GCA_013400695.1 Neodrepanis coruscans | reverse complement strand
GCCGCCAGCTCGCCCGCTGCCGCTGGCCATCATGGCGCCATCACCCGCAGCCCCCGGCGGCCCTCGGCGCGCGCGGCGGCTCCGTTCCCGATGCGGTCTCCACGGGCACGACAGCGCAGGACCGCAGACAGCCCCGTCAGGTAGTAGCGGGGAGGAACGGTTTTATCCTTTCCAACCTACAACAACTTTTAATCTTCCTTCTTCAGGGCAGAACTCATCATACTTTAATAATCTTCCTCATATACTTGAGCTTTTTAAGGAGTGTTTTGGCTTTGTGAATATGTTTGCACTATTGGCCTATTTCCTATCTAATTTAAACAGCCTAAGAGCAGTTCTGAAGAGTATTTTTTGAAGGAAGGATATGTTAGTAAAATGCAGAAGCATTTAACAACTGAGCCAGCTGCGTGTTCCTTCTGTGTCCTGCCCAACCTTTCTTTCCCATCCTTGCTTACCAATCTGTGGGCTGACTATTGTCTTCTTCATTTCCTTCTCAAACAACTTCTACAGTTAAGGAGTGGGGGGGGTGTGTTTGTTTGTTTCTGAATTCCACCAGATCCTTGCCAGACTTTTAGACTGTTTGGCAGCAAAAGCTCTTTAATCAGCTCTCACAAACGTTCATTTAGACATATTTTTCCATGTATCATCCTAACAGAATAGCTACAGGTAAATCCAATGACCTATTCACATTGCTTTTCCCCTTTCTGGAAAATACCAGACTATATATGTAAAGACTGGAAAGCCTCTGACATTGTTCATAGCAATAAACTTATCTGAGCTAACAGAGAGTCCCTCATCCATTCTTAAGAGCTGACACAGGTTCCTTTCTCATTCATAGGTATTTCTGAGAATAATTTCTTTTCTATTTCAATTTCCTTCAGATACTGAGTGTGAAACAGCTGTAACTCTGCTTCAAAATCTCTTCCATTTTCTTTTTTTTTTCTTCTCTTACAACAGCCAGCATAGAACCTGCAATCAATGCTAAGACATCCTATGTCTATGATCTGAACAAGCATTTATAACCAAAATGGCGCTAAAATAAAGAGCTGTTATGGCTGCAAAAAATTTCAAATTTTCTGAAAAAGATTCTCTCTTCTGCAAAAGAATTCTCAGTCTCAGTTAGCTGATTTCTGTAGAATACCATGGTTTACACAAAAGAAAGTGTTGGCTACCAGGATACTATTGATAAAGATGTTTTTCTGATTTACAAAATGGTCTTTAGGTTCTCTGATTTTCCCAATAACATAAATGTATTTTCTTCTGCTGCTTTCTCCACAGTAGGTGATTGAAAAAAATATGAGACTTATATCTGACTTATGAAACACTTCTGGGTGTCTTTTTCTCTTTCCACAAGAGAAAATGCATATACACAGAAAAAGAAAGCCTTCTTTTATAGTCTGCTGTATTTCTTCACTCCTACAAATTGGCATCTCAGCTCAGGATGTGAACCTGAACCACTCTCATATCTCACACCTCTGTCCTTCTCATTCACACGCCAGCAACCCACATCCTCCCACATCCAGAGCCAGAAGTGCAGCTCCCAGCACAGACCGAGCTCCTTCACCAGCACTGCAAGTGAAACAGCCAGTCAGTGTGGAGCCACTGGCATGCACAGAAACAAGCTGTTATTAATTGGTGGGCTGAATGTAACACTCTTCATAGAGTCATGGTTAAAGTTCAGATCAGCTCAGTGCTTCCCCACGAATGAAGCTTTTTCCACCTGAAAGTGACTCTGAGCCCATGATCACGGGGATCCTTTGGCCTCTCTGAGCACCAGATCCAGTCCTGGACTATTCTTGTTCTGAAGAAGTTTTGATAGTATTGACCAGAATTTCCCTGGCTGTTACCTGTGCTCCTTGCTTCTCAGCCTTTCCCAGCATGCCTTTGAGAAGGAT
This sequence comes from Neodrepanis coruscans, assembly GCA_013400695.1. NCBI lineage: Eukaryota > Metazoa > Chordata > Aves > Passeriformes > Philepittidae > Neodrepanis > Neodrepanis coruscans. Next base: position 30,903 of record VYZS01013370.1, on the reverse strand, counting down.
CTGGCTTGGTCTTTTTTACCACTGCTCATTATGTAGTTAATACAGCAGGTAGATACCCCCAGGTCCCTCATTCAGAGTGCTGCATTCAGACAGTGTTGCAATTCTCTAGTCATCTTAGGATACAATACCTTTGCTGGACTTCCTTCAGTTTTACACTGTCTTTTGTGTACTGGGGAGCTCCAGATGTCATCTCAAAAGTGCTAAGCAGAGATAAATAAGCACTTCCCTTGACCTGCTCTCTACACTTTCACTATTGCAACCTAGAATGACATTGACCCTCCTCTCCCAGTAAGGCGTACTGCTGACTCATGTTCTACTTGCCTGGGAACACCAAATATCCTGTTCACTTGGTGAATAGGCAGCTGTGCAGTGTAGCACTGCAGCAGATGTTATCTGCTCTCTTGCCAAGACTGTTTTTTCTAGTTTTCCTTACAATAATCTAGATAACATATTGTTCCTTTAACTTCCCCACTTACAGTGATGCAAGGGGAATAAATTGTATCAAAGACCAAGTTTATGAACTCCTCACATCTAGTGATGATGTTGCATTGTTCCTGTCAAGTTAAGATCCATATCCACTCCAGAGCAGTCTAATTGCTATTTAGCTGGAGACACAGAGCATGATGCTATTCAGAATACTGTGCGTTCCATCTCCCAATACTACAAATATTTGTAACTGCATTAGTGTTGAATACTTCCCTGAAGTTTGTTGTGTCTTTGTCTACACAGCCTCATCACTTCATGCTGCTACATCTGGCTGTCCAAGCCCATTTGTCATTCCTGGACTCACTCCAGAATGGTTTGCCAAGCCTTACAGACTGATATGTTTTCTTTGCCGTTATTATGTTGCCACAGTAGTTTATCTGGCAGCAAGAATGACAACTGCAGCAGGTCACTTTAGGGTCATACGGCACTCTTCTTCTTCATTATATAAGACTTTTGTTGTTTATTAGTATTGTCTTTAAAACTGGGGGGTAAAAGAGGCTTGACTCTGTTGTGATGGTCAGCACCGTTCCTGACATATGCTGTATAGGCTTTGATATGAGCTTTCCCTCTTTGCTATCCCACAGCTGCATGATATTGCCATTTGAAGAGATGGCTCCTTGAAGCACCAGCAGAAAAGATGGGAAATGTGGCCATTTTCTTACCACCTAGAGACCCCCCAATTAACATCAGAATATTAGCTGTCTCAGTGAAGGACTGAAGGGGAGACTCTGGGATTTGCTTCTTGAAAAAAATAGTGTGTTTAGGAAGTTTTTCTAGAGATTTAAGCTGACAGAGAATCTGTAAGCATTTGCCTTCAGGAAACAGAAGGCTGATAGCCTGAATGATGAAGGTGAGTCATGCTGGTAGAAAACCTCAGCAGGAATTATATTAAGGTCTAAGTAGGAAGGCCTAGAGCCAGCTGGAAATTCTGGATGGATATTTTGATGTTTGTTAAGTTTTTCAATAAATGCAAATCCCCAAAAAGCAAATGTTCTCTAGGATTTGTTTAACTTGCTGGGAGAATGTGAAGGGAGCTGAGACATGGTATTGGCAGGGTTACATTCTGCCAAGGGGATGTGTTCCCTGGGATGGTGCAGTGCTGGATTCCTCCCTATGCAATACACAAAAATGCAGATTTGAAGACAGAGACTGTCTTTCACATTAAGAGTGTCTATGTTGAGTTAATATTTCATTGCTCTTTTGCTCCTCTCTGAGTCATCTATTGTTCTTTGTTTCTAGAACTTCTCCATGAGGGAGTCCAGTCTTGGTGATATTAATTTGCTTTGTTTTTTTGTCAGAATTTTTGAGCAATTGCCATTTAAAGCTATTTGCTAGCTTCCTTTCTTTATTCAGTAAAGTAATTGACTTGTTTTCTCTTTTATATCTTTGTCCTACATGGATTTTCATGCCTTTTTTTTTTTTTTTTGCCCCTTACTTCTCTAAAAACCCAAACATAATTTTCCGAATTGTNAATTTTTGAGCAATTGCCATTTAAAGCTATTTGCTAGCTTCCTTTCTTTATTCAGTAAAGTAATTGACTTGTTTTCTCTTTTATATCTTTGTCCTACATGGATTTTCATGCCTTTTTTTTTTTTTTTTGGCACGTTACTTCTCTAAAACACCAAGCATAATATTCCGAATTGTTCCTTATACATGCGTCCTGAATTATCAACTTCCATCCACTGGACTCTGAAGTACTGTTGTTCTTCTATTGCTCCTATTGTAATTCTGCTCTTTTTTGAGAGGAAAAAAAATATCAAGTAGGATAAATAATTAGAGCTGTGCCAGGAGCATGAATCATCTGGCCTTGGTTTATATGATAATGTCCTGGGAGAAGGGACTCATCTACATATGTATACAAGACAGACATATTATTAGTGTTCAGTAAAGTTAGTCATAAAGAGGAAAGCACCATCCCAAAAAACTTACAGAAATGTCACATGTGTATATAAATATATATATAAAAAAAGAAGAAATGTTCACAGTATTTCATATCCAAATATAAAGGGATACTGTAGTCTCGATAGCTTGAGACATTTTTTTCTCTTTAAAGTAATAACTATCTTTTTTCAGAGAACAATTGTTGATAAGTGAGAAACACATTTCAGATGTTAATGTCATACTGAGACAGTTCTGACCACATAGTATAATATGGAGCAGGCTGAGTAACTAGGCTGACATTTAATATGAGTAGTATTAGTGTGACGGTGCTTCTAAGTACAGCTGTCATCGTGAGCCAACTCCCAGGGTAGGAGGAAAATGAGAGCAGGTATCCAAATAAATCATGGTGTCAGCTCTGTGATGGTGTCTCAGGGTTGAGCACAGGTCCAATTGCTAACAGCATGTGTTGTACCTCTTTGTTCTCAGAACACTGGAGATGGCTTCTCAAGTAGCTATATTTCCTTCTCCTCCCTTTCTAGTGTATATGCAAAGTTTTCTAAGCAGAGATACAGTGCACTCTAATTTTAGTGAATTGTCTCATCTGAACACAGATATCCTGAATATTTGAAAAAATGAGATTTGCCAGCTAGTGAAAGTGTTCCTATCCCTGTAATGAATGCAGTAAGCTGTGGTTCTAAAGAGGAAAGTAGAACTACCTCAAACGTGAGACACCACCCAACCAACATATACATAGAAAGAAGTGACATTGTGTCAGTTGTGATTCTCTGAAGGGATCCTGTATTCCAACAAAGCTGCAGACAGTTGTGAAACTCATATAGGTTGTAAGCAATGGGAGAAACTCTTTATATGGTGACAGCCCACCATAGACAACTCCACCAAGAAGAAAGAATATGTTCTTCTTTCAGGATTGGCCTTTCCCTGGCTCAGACTCCATCAGTGATCCGAACAAAAACTTTGGACTTGAAACATGAAGAATACACTTGGAAGCAAAAATGTCATTAATGCTTCAGGGGTTGATATGCTGACTGCAGTGAAACCAACAGCAAAAGTAGCTCATGCAAATATTTTTATGTTTATTCAGGGCCATTTCTAATATTACCTGGGATAATTACCTGCAGAAATTAGTACAGAATTTCAGGAAAACCAAACTGGTGTGCTTTTTTGCTGGTTATTGATGCTTGTTGACTTTCTCTGCTTATTCAGGGGAGCCAGACACAACATGCACAGCATTCTACTCTCATATTTCAACTCACTTTCAAGCTTAGACGGCTTGACAGCATTGTTCTGATCCCTTCCCTGGGAGAAATTAAGCTGCACCTTTTCACCAGGGTGAGTGGAGCTGGCTCCAGGCTTCTGGAAGACATCTTTTCTGGAGTGTAGTTAGAATTTTAATGAATGCAAAGTAAAGTCTGAAATTAAAGAATCTTAAGAATGTAGGTCTAATGAAACAGATCTGTCATTCCATTAAATACTGATACAAGAAATTACCTGGATTTGTGTATGTTAGTATTATTTGTCAGGTAAAAGAACACTACATTATCTGTAGTGCCTCAGAATTGTTGTGTAACATCCAGGGTGTTTTGTGCTTATCTTCAGGAAATTCAAATGTGTATTTTGAGTGGTCAGCAAAATTCACTAAAAGAAACAATGAAGCACAGTTGTCTAGGATAATTTAAAATGGTTCATAAGGATTGATCAAAAACTACATAGAGGAAGCATTTTAGCCTTTAAAGAGTTTGGGAATGTTGGAGACCATAAATTTTTTGCCTTTATATTTGGTGAGGGTTAGGTATATTTTAATTTCACTGAAAAGTGTACTCTTTTCTTGTACTCTTGTACTCTTTAATAGGAGCAGAAAAAAGAACTTGGCCATTTGTTTGGATTTTCTAGATGTTTGACATCCTGGAAGTCCTAGTGATGTTGCCATTATACACAGATTGACTGTTCAGTGCATGCACAAGCCTTGCAGTGGGATCCCAACATGAGAACGATTGTGTGTGCGTTAGTTAATGTATCCACTCAGCATTCCCCTATGCACACTATTCTTTCTGGTTTAAATGCCTCTGTGCATCAGTAACTTTTTGTCTGCTTTCAAAAGGCTATGGATGTAGGAGAATTATGGTATATTTGTTTCCTTTCTAATAATATGATTTTGTCTATGGTTGTGCTATTGGAAAAGAGCAAAGGAAGGATGAGCAAAGAAGGATGGTTGCATGGATAAGGTGTAAGACTAACAATGGGACTTGGGTATGTCATTTATTATAGCCAGTGACACAATTTCCCATACGTAAAGAGGAGATAACTCATCTTGCCATACCATTAATTTGTTAACAACAAATTAACCTAAGTGCATAAAAATCTATAGCAATAGCATGCTTCCTGCTAAGCAGGTACTCATTTATTTCCTAACAGGCATCTAAGGAAGATTACCTGACTACTTTAACAGCCTAAAAGCTGTAGTGTAAGGAAATATTTTGCCAGCCCTATCCCATTTTTCCAAACAATAGCACTTTGATCCAGTGTATTGGAAGGTTGCCTAAACTGAGTGCTCTGAAAGAGCTGGTGTCTACATACAACCCTGTTTGCTGACTTTCCTGTTCATTAAATATTATGTAGGAACTTGCAATGTCTGACTACCAGAAATTCAACCTCTGGAATTCCTTGCACCTGCTCACAATCCCTTATTACTAACATCCTGTTCTAAATTTGGCCTTCAGCATAGATGCTTATATGAGATGCACCAGGCTTTATAGAGAAATTATATTCAAATACCAAAATATGTTATGAAGAGAGACTTCATACACAGGCATGAATATCTCTCACTCTCTAAACATAAGCAGTTGTATCCTAATTGTTATATACCTTACTGTGTTGTGTACATGGAGAATGAATGATTTTGCAAGTCCCTGTTTACTGTAGGAAGTTTACTGTATTTTTAATGTCTGCCAAAGAGTATCCTGTGCCTCTCACTTGCCAATTAAGTCATTCAGCAAAAACAAATTGATTAGGAAATCAATTGCACTGTAGGGTTTGGTCTCTGTAGAGAGACGAAAATTCTTTTTGCAGTTCGTTAAGATTTATGGGGAAAGAAATTAATGAGAATGTCTTGAGACTGTCTGAACAAATACATAATTATAAAGCATTTAAGGCATTATGATATCTGCATTCTCCATAAGGAATTCAGGAAAGTTAACTGTAATAAAAGCAAAAAGATTGCCACAGCTCCATTTCAGAGTCTTTTTGGAAAATGCACATTACCTTTGGAAAGCATAATGTAAATGTGTAAATAGACATGTACTCTACATCCCATCTTTATCTGATTATTCAATAATGAGAACATATGTTTAACTCAGTAATTGGACCATTGGCACCAAAAGCAATTAAAAACTCTGTAATATATTCAGTCAAAACTAATAAATACACTGTGTGTATTTCTATCTTCAGTGTGCCTTGGGATTTCAAAATCCATAAAGTGACAAAACTCATGATAAATGATGCAAGTGGTCTCAGTAACTTGATTAGTCTTCCTTATCTTCACTGAATCTGTCATCCACCTTTTCACATGTCACCTACTGAGAGAATATACTGACTTTGCATTACTGTATATGATATACAGGACAGAGCAAAAGACAGTGGAGGTCCTATGTTTGTTTATATGATATAATCTGTAATTGATAAATCCTTTTCTTGAAGGTGCTTTGTACAGACCAATAACAGTAGAAAAATTTTGTCTCCCTATCCCTGAATATCAGAGGAGGTTTTCTGTAAGATTCTTACATTACCTCTTACTGTAGCACAAAGTCACTGTAAACTTGTGACCAGTCCCATCAAGGAGTTCCAGTTCATGGCTGGGAACTTAAATACTGTCACATGTACAGTAGGGAAGAGAGAACAGTGCAGAGATTCCTGGGCTAATTACATCCATGAGATTCAGTGCAACACCTTGAAGTTAAACTATCCAGGAACACCCAAATGGGATAGTCATTTTGATGATGCTTTATCTGATCCAATAAAACTGCCTCCCAGAAAAACCTAATTTGCTTACACACAAGGACATCCTGGGAGTGCACAAATTCTGGCAGAAAGCTTCACTGCAAAGTATAGATGTATTTATAGGGGAGAAGACAGTGATAGAGTGGGATGGTCTGTGACAGAGGAGGTGGTAAGATCAGTCTCCCTTGAAGAGCCTGAATACTGACCCAGGGTTCAAAGTAGAAATGCAACAGAATGTGACCTTGCCAATAATTCTGTGTTGTGGCAGTACAGCAGTTATGAAGTCAGCCAAGGACAGAGTCTCTGTGGTGACTGTGTCCTCGCCTTTGAACTGGGACAGCTGGTTTCACATTTTCTGTACGGAAAAGCTGTGAAGAGGAGACTGTTTCCTCATGTCTATCCTGCTGCCTACCCTGTCTTTGGACATCAGTTACCCATGATAATGAGCTTGCTTTACTTTTGTCCTCTTCTGCTCCTCTTCCTCAAATAATTATCTTTCTTGCCTAAATCTCTTCTCAGATGAGAAATCTATGCCATAAATCCACTTTTATAAAATGCAGCAATTACTATAAACCTGGCAACAAGAGGTTGAACTTTTTATTCACATGCTGAAATGTTAATGTAGTTCTAGTCAGTTAAAAGGATAGTATTGGCTTCTAGCTCATGTCTAGACATACCATACAAGTTGTGATCTGACTCTGCTGGAGACAATAAGAAACTCCCTAGTCTCAGGTAGATTTCCATGAAAGAAAAGCCATCCTTCTTTGAGCTGCAGAAGGATATTGATTGCGTTACATTTCAAAGAAGTTTGATATACTGTTCTTACTTCCTGGAACCTCTAGCCAACTCCACAGGTTACTCTAAAAAACAATGTTGACAAATTGGCTCTTAAAAAGCCTACGGGTGAGATTTCTGGAAGATGAACCTACAGGCCCATTTCCAGTGGTTTATATTTTTATTCATATCTAGGCAAGGGACATGATGGAACATGTATGAGAGTTAAGCTCCTTGCCACTTTCCTGTAGGCTCCAGTTTGCCCTACGTGTTTGTGCCTACATTATTCTCAGCCACTGCTTTTCTTATACCTACTTCTTTGTTAGCACACAGGTATCCCCATTCTGTTCCAGAACATCCCTGGAGATGCTTTAGCATCAATGAAGATCTCTCATGTCAAGACAGAAACTCTGTTCTCTAAAGATGAGAAAATACATACAGATTTGGAAGAACTCGGCAATCTGGAAGGATCAGAATATTCACTCCAAACAACTATGGATGAACTTGAGGAAAATCAGAAAGTAATTCAACTTGCTTTATAAGAAGCTCAGAATAAGGATAACAAGAAGCAGCAGCACAAAAAGATGGTAAGAGGAAAATACAGTTCTTCCAGATGTAAAACTATAGTTGTATCATGGAAGCTGTAGATCAGCTGGAAAATTGAGTCTGCAAAGGAAAATGAGGTTCATGAGACATTTGAGTAACTTCTTAGAGGTAAAGGATCTCAGTAGGTTGACATCAAATTCACAGGATGTGAAATCCTTCCATTTGGTCAAAAGAGCCATTTAGATCAACTGGACCCAGATCAAATATTTTTAAATATTTCTTTACATTTTCAAACTGGAAAATTTTTATATGGTGGATATTTCATATTTTGTCAGACAACATTCAGTGGAAGATTTATTTTTGAGATCTAGCAGCAAACGTTTTAAAGGGAAAAAAATATATAGTAGAGAACTAGTGCATCATTATACAAATGTGTGAATAATCACTTGAACAAGGTTTCAGGTTGACTTGAATGAACTTATTCTGTTTCCATCTATCAGCTTACATATAAATTTATTGTCACTCTCTCCAGTTTATAGCAGGGAGCTGTCAGAGATATGGCAACATCACCTTTCATCTCAGACAGTAAAACAGAGCATGGATGCCAAGTGTCACATTTGTACGTAAAGAGAGGCACCAGCACTTTGCAGGCAGAAATGTCCAGCAATCTAGAGAAGCTGGAACAGCTCTAAGATAAGTTTGTCACAGAAAAAGATACTGGGCTTGAGAGGATGAGGTGGGATTTTGTGCTGGCTAAACTGAAATATATACATGAGAATGACAAAAAGCAAGTTTTCATGAATAGAGAATAGCACAGATTCATCAACAGGAAGTAAAAAGAATGTTACATAGAGAAAGGATAAAGAGTTGAACACAATACACACTGAAACACTCACATATTATGTTAAGGAATTTGTAAGATTCTATTCTTTTGTGTTGAGTAGCACTGTACACATATTAATGAGAATGGAGTTGTTCCACTCCCTGAAATTTAATTATGGTAACCTTCATTACTATAAAATACATTGAAGAACAGTTAGCTCACACATTAAGTGTATGATGTAAGGATCCAAGAACTTACTTTTTTCATTATTTTTTCCCTCTGAACATCAGAGGAATTGCTCTGAATCCCACTTTGCTCAGTTTCCTGCTTCCACAATGGGGTCAATTTTTCGAGTTACAGTTAGATGACTCAAATAATAAATGCATGAATAAGTGAAAGGATGAAAGAATCTATCAAAGTAATGCACATTTTCTAGACAATTAGTCAGATTTTGCAAGCCTGCAAGAGTAGATGTGGAGGAAGTAGGTGAAGTCATCGTATGTTCAGGCATATGAATCTGTTGTTAGCTGTGGGTCAACCCAGAAGAGACTATTCTATTTGGCAGTTTAGCAAATGGGACAGCTGCAAGTCTTGGTTGTCTGGGCTCTTCCTGATCACAGTGGCTGTCTGTGAGTCTGACTTTCCTTCAATTTAATGCACTTTCTCATTGGACTGTGTCAGTGAGTAAGCAGAGTGTCTGAATTTAAATCATCAATGTTTTAGAGGTACTTGCATGTTGGTCTTCTTCTGCATGTTCTGTGCTCTAAATTAGGACAGGATAGAAGGATGTGTTTTACACAGTATTTCTATCATTTGTATTGTGGTTGTACATAGGAGCTCTGATTATTCACAAGTATGGCACTCAGCTAAGCCCTATAGAATCCTTGAAGTTTTCCATGTGTGTTTTTTGGGGGTGGGTTTTTTTGGTGGTGGTTTTTTTTTTTCCCCCATTTAACTAATCCATAGGCCTGGATAGGATCTCACAATTAGGTGAATTAAATGGAGTTCCAAAGAAAAACTCATGAGGGTCAGGTCCAATACATATTTGGCTAAATCACTGACACGTATCTGGACTGAAAAAATTAACTGCTGATTTTTTTTTTATTCAATTAGGATCTGAAAGTTTGCTGAAGAACATGTATAAAGATACGAATGCAGTCAACAGTTTGTGTAACAGATGTAGAGATGGATACACAAAACAGCCTTACCATTGGTATACACTCACTTCACATGAACTGCTTTGTGCACCTGCATGCTCTTTCTTGCAGTAGACATGAGGTCCCTTCCTTTGTTTCTGAGAGAGAAAACCTAGTTCATGTTATGGTTACAGCTGGGAATGTGATATCTATCATTTAAGACAGCATAGCAGATTTACTCTCAGTTCACATGCTGGCTTATCTCACAGCAACTTCTTATGAACTTTTAGTGTTCCACAGGGCCAGGTGTGCTCAGAGAAGAACATGGACAGGCCAGGAGTGGAATATAGTCCTATAATGTGTATTTTTATCTTTTCCCACAATTTACTTAAGGACTTCAAGACCTGCTCCAGCACCCAAAACAGTATGCCTTGTTCCTTCATCTTTTTCTATGTCATTTATACAGTAAACAAGCTGGCCTTCTACATTTTACAAACCCATTACCTGTTCTGCTTTGCTATTGTGCTGTTTTACATTCCCAAACAGGTTTTTCAGGATTACAAAAATAAGAAGAAATGTTCTTGGAAAAGGCAGCGTATTGTACTCTCTTTGCCCCCCCCTTTTTTTTTGTGCTTTTTTAATTATTTTTTTTTGTCATCACACCAATCATACATGCAGGATTTCAGCTACTATATGCACAGTACTCTAATTATGAAAAACAAACTGATTTTCTCAGGAAAACTGTGACTGAATGACATAATTGGACATCATTGGACATCATGCTGTCACACCAACATGTTTGGCATCACGCAAGGGCATTCATCTATGCAAATAAAGTTATGCACAATAAGAAATAATTTTAGAATATGTTCTATTTTATCTCCTTAGATTAACACAGTGACTTGGTTTACCTTTAGGAAAATTATCACAGAGAGGTTTCAGAGTTGGGTTTATTATCCTGGGGGGAGGTACTCAGGAGAATTTAATATTCTGTGGTTGTGTTTATTACCATAAGATGGGAAGAACAGAAGCTTTCTCTTCTGTGCTGTGCTATCCTCTGCAGTTACACACAGTGTCTATCAGCAATACAGCAGCAAGCACTGGTGAATGAATACATACATTCTTTATAACTGAGGTGTCATGATTTCTGAAGTTTTCACACTGATAAGGAAAGATATGAAATGCAGCCCCAATAAAAGATATTTTGTCTAGTGAGAATATGACTAGACCCTTATCATAAAACTTCAGTTATGCAGTAGAGGATAATTCCAGCTGAGAAAAGGTAGAGTCATCTACCATGTGGTATATCAGGTTAGAGTAAGTACAGTCTCATCAGCCTTCCAGTGTTGTTAGGATGAGAGCATAATTCATTCATATACCCTCATGCACAGTCCCTACTGTTTTATTTAAGTAAGTCTTGTCTCAGTCTGCTTTCTTTTTGCATTGTGTTCTTAACCTGAAAATCCCTTTAGGCCCCCTCACCGCTTTAATATTTCTGTGAGAGGCAGTGATTTGACTTTATTTTTTAAAGTTATTTAAGAGTAAAACCTGTTAATAAGCTGCTTTCAAATCTCTGTGTTTCTCTCACTGAAATCATGTCACCCAGACAACTGGGTTACGAAGCCTGTGCTTTATTTTCTGCTAAATCTGATAACACTTCCTGCAGATAACCTGTGTAGAAATACAATTTGCAATACCATAAGTGACTTCAAATACTTCTTCTTCTTCTCGTTGTTGGTAACTCTTGGGTTTCCATCAACAGGAGATATTATATCAATCTACATTTAAGTTGAATTCAAATGGCAGCTACAGTTAGTCACAAATGTGAGATCACTGGAAGATCCAGATTTCATTCAATGCTGATTTTTGGGGAGTGGAAGAAGTTTCTTGCATTTAGTTTCTGCACAGAGCAGGTAATACTAATTATTTTTAAACATACTCCCATATCATAAAATCAAGGAGCAAAATAGGTTAGCCTTTCCTTGATAGGTGCTCTCTGAGCTATTGTGGGTACTCATGTTATACTTTTAAAGTTATTCCCATATTGACGAGAGCCAGATTCTTTTGTTTTTATTTTTTTTTAAGTGGCAATTTCTGTGTGGCTGCCTAGCTTCTAGGAGCTGCAGCTCAGCAGTTGTTGATAAAGTCATAAGAAGTAGCAGTACAGTGAAGAACAGAAAAATACAAGCTCCTCCATAAATGCTTCAGGTCCATCAGAGCTTTGATCAGCTGTTGCCCTTCACTGGGATGACAAAGACCCTTTTGAGTTGCCTGATCGTGTCCTATACCCTTATTTTACAACAGTAGGCACACCCGTCATGAAGTGTATGGTTTCATGTGAAACCACAGGAAGTGGCGGTTTCAGCTATTTTGAGCCTAAAAGTAGGCAGTATTTTACAGCTGGTTTGATTTCAAGAGAACCACAGAAGGCAAAAAAAGTTTTTTAACCCTCAGGGCTGTAACATACAGCTAAAATTTCAGAAGCCACTACGAAGAGCCCCAAAATAATGATTGAAAATAATATTAATTCCCATAGGTTTTGGCAGCTAATTTGTTATTTATTAGTACCTGAGTTGGGAATTAGTGATCTTGGCAAAACAAAAAATTTGCTAATTAATCTGCTAATCAAAGCTACAGTTCATAGCTTTCATTCATCATTCTCCCAACGGCTGCCCCAAATCAAAGGGCAGCCTTGGAAGTGAAAGGAAGGCACTGAGTTGCTGGTTAACCGAAACTTGTTTCATACTAAGAAACTTCATTCTGAAGCCAGAAATTTCTCTGAACTCAAAGCTGGGGGAGGGGGCTGCAAGGTCAGCCTTCTTGCAAAAAAAAGGTTGCGCAGACTCTTCTCAGTAAATTGGTGGCTTGAGACCTCGGATGGACGTTTGGAGCCCAAGATGAGCTCCTACCTCTACAAACCTGATCAAAAAACTTTTTTTTTCTTTTTTTTTTTTTTTTGCTTTTGTGCTTGGAAGGCTGAGAGAGGACGAGCAAAAGGGCAATGCAGCAGAAAGGAAGCCCTTGCCAGAAGATCGCCTATGGTTTTCTGTCCCAGCGCGGCAGAGCTCAGCCGTCCCGGCGAGACCCGGCGGCCGGAGCATCCAGCCGGAGCTTCGGCTCCCGCCGTGCCCACCCCGCAAGAACCATCCAGGGGCAGCCGGGCGCCTGTTAGCGTTGAGGGAACGCGGGACAACACTCCGATCCAGCAAACCCCTTGCTTTTCCGTGCCTTGGCAGAGAGCCCCGGGTGCCTCGGAATGCCCCAGGACAGGCGCGGCGGGAACCCCGCCCCGACCCCCGCAGGGCAGAGCGGAGCAGAGAGAGCCGGGCAGGGCAGGGCAGGCTGGGCTGGGCTGTTCTGCTGTGCTCTTAGGGGCAAGCTGAAAGCAGCGAGAATGATCGCCGGAGGGAAAGTGCTGGTTGGCCCTGGGAGCAATGCACAGAGAAACTTTGAAGACATTCAGTACGATGCAAAGGTGAGTGATTGGAGCCTTTCTGTAAGGGAAAGGAGGGTGCTACGGATGGGTTTTCATGCTCTGAAGATTGTAATGTTAATTTTACTTATTTTCACCAGTGTAAGCCTGGAACTGCTGCTCAGGGGGGAAAAGACAAAAACCAACAAAAACCAAAACAACCCCACAACAGTAATACTTTGTGAAGAATGATTTGCAGTTATGAGGAGTGAGGTGTAATAGATGAAGAAAAAAATGTTTTTAATGAACTTTAATAGTGTCACAGCTGCTCGGCAGTGCCTGTGTGCTCAGGTGTGCTCCTTACCACCCCGAGCATTGCCAGGCTCGGGTGAGGAAAGAGGGTGCCCCACCACTTTTATGGAAAAATTTGCCTGTGGCAAAGTGTCAGGTGCAGTTCTGTTAGTTAAATAAAGGGTTACTGTTGCTCTGGATTGCATAGTTTTGCTCTAAATCCTTTTGGGAGTGGGATAAAGGTCAGTACTACAATTCGCTACACTTTTTAGCAGTCATGAGTAGGGAGGTTCTAGGAGTCATATAAATACTCTAGGTTTGACATGCCTTGCATGCGTAAGGGCAAGACACTTTACCTCTTTTCAGAGGTGCACCATGCCCACTTGGTCATGGCTTTTCTCTAAAAAAATAAGGTGCTTGTAGTGCTGTGGTTAGGTTAATTAACTCTGCACTTCTGGGATTCCTCTCTTGTTTGAAGCCTCAGAATTGTAATTGCTTGGCACTTCATTAACTCCTTTCAAACTACTTGAAATACCCAACTTTAGATGAATGTTATGATGATTTTGCTTCTTAAAAGCCATGATCTCTTGAGATATCTTGTTACTTTATTGTTGCAAAGAGAATTTTAAAATCCTGCCTTGGTGCTTCTCTCCAAGGGCCTTACTATGCAGATGGATCAGGCTGTAGTATTGAGGCTAACTTTCCCTGAAACCAGTGAAAATCATTCTGTTAACCTCAGTGGTAGCTGGGTTAGGTGTTCTGTCTTGCAAAAAGATTACGACTGTAGAGACCAATGGCATCCTGTAGGTGTAAAAGTCTCATTACAGCCATGAAACTTTGCAGATATAGACACTGGACAGCAACTTACATCAGAGTCGTTTGATGTTTCCCATAGTGCTGTTCTGCTGCAGCAGGACCTGATGTTGATTTGTTAGGGAGATGTTTGAGTACCTCAGTTAGGAAAGCAGGAAAATAGGTCCTTGTTTGCTTTTTTTTATGCAGCCTTGAAATCACAGTAAAGAACTTCAATTTTCATTAAGAAATCTCTCCCCTGCATTATTTTTGTTTGTGTTCTGCCACCAGAATTTTCACTGCTCTTTGCAACTCCTGACATCCAACATATGACTTTTTTCACCATCTTAGTGAAATCAATGAAATTAGGCTTTAATAAAATTGGTCACCAGCATGAGCAAAGATAGCTTCATGTGAATGCTTGGCGGGGAGGGAGATGGGGCGGGGGGGCGGTTAGGGTTAGGTGGGGGGTGAAGTACAAGGTCCATTCCTGAGATAATGAGGGTAATTCAGTTTGAAGGAAAAAAATTCACTGGACTCCAGTTTCTGTGACTGGAGTGAACCTTTCTGTGTGCTCTGCCATCTGTAAGGCAAGAGCAGATGAATCTCACAGGTGTTAAGCATGATGGTGTGCAGCTGGACTAAGGGCCTTAGCAGCAGATTCATATACATGAATCAGGATCTTGTTATTTGAGTAATTTGAAGTAGTACCGTGCTCACAGCTGTTACTCCATCCCTAGTTTGGTAAGCATTTCTGCAGTGCTCCTGACTCTGTCTATTCCCAGTGCACTACTGTGCCACCTGGCTCCAGTATAAGCACCACTGCTCCTGGTCCCCAGAGCTCTGTGTTGCTTCCTGCATGTCAGCTGGTGGCTCTGCCTTCAGCATCGGTCTAAGTAGACATAAAATAACTTGTAGGTCTTGGGTTATTTCCAACCAGGTTATCTTCTGAGTGTAACCACCTGAAATGTGATGTCTCTCCATGGAGACCATCATCAGTTAGCTGATGCTTAGGCTGGAAGCATCGGTATCAAAAGGATGGATCTAAAGGTTGGAGGGGTTGAAAGCAGTGAGAATTAATGGAATGGTTTGCATCTTTCTAGAAGCCAGTCTGCTCACTGGCAAGAAAGAAGATACTGCGTTGCATTTGAGGGCTGACAGTGGTCAGTATGACTGGCATAGTCTATCTGGCTCATAGTAACTTAAAAAAAAAAGCCTGGAGCAACCTTTGCCTTTGAGGGGAAATGCTACATAAATTGCAATTTTTTAATTAACTGGTTTTGCTATGTTGGTATTTGATCTTGCAGAATCTGTGTGATTGCATCTCACCATGACCTTGCTGATAGGGGACTTGGAAGCAGAATGTGTTGACTTCTGTAAAATTGATGGCATGTTTAAAGATGAGCATGTGCTTAACTGTATATTTTCCATTGGACTAAATCCATGTATGGAGCGCTGTTCCATATGTTACAGCATCTGTAAAAGGAAAATAATATTTCCCTCCCCTTTGAAATTTGAAGGAGGCCAACTTGTAAATTTTGACTTGTAATCAGGATTTTCGGATGGATTATACCATGTAAGCATCAAGCTGCTTAAATACATACAGTAAAATGTGGCAGAAAACAGGTGTAACAGTAACATCCTCTTTGAATCATCCCTTGTCTGAGACTGCCCTCTCTTGGAGGCCATCAGTTGCTTTTACTTTTTGTGTTAGTTTTCCTTCTTCTGAAATCACTAGAAAATTCCAAAATAATTAGAGATACTTGCTGCTAGCTTCACCCCAGGATACTCAACTATCTTCTAGGTGATTTTTTAAAAAAATTTTGTGGTGTTTTTTTTTTTCTTTCAGAAACAAGGGAAATTGATGCAAGATTAGAAAGAGACCAATTTTTTGAAGCATTTGTTTTGAATCTAGGAAGGGCGGAGTTCCAAGCAGCCAAAGAGATGTAGATGACCAAACATTGCTGAATTTTTGGAGGGATTTCAACATCAAAGTACATCAACACCATAGGAAATCTTCCTGTGATAGTAAGAGTGTCTTAAATCTCCTAGATGATCATTTATGATTTTTAATTGCATTCTACTTAAATGTTTCAATTGACATTTTTTTAGTAATATGATCAGGGTGGCAAGAAGGTATATGAATTAAAAGTTTTCTTTGGCTAAAATAATGTTAAGATATTTGGTTAAATTTAGCTAAACTGACAAGTTAGGCTGACAGACCATCCTCATTCTGATGCCTAGAAAAGAGAATGTTATTCATGGTCCAGGTTTAAAAAAATAATTCTCCCCAGTGAATTAACATGCCATAAACCTGGTGTGGTTGGTACAGAGAACACTCTTCTATCTTGCAGTTTAAGCCTATCTTGATAGATTTTGGTGAGTAACTTATTTTTTGTTTTAAAGAGAAAACAAATTTTTGTTTCTTTTGGCCTAGAAGCTTATCCATTTTGCTTTACTACAATGCTCCCCTGGAAGCCTGATTTTTGTCACATTTCATGGGATGTCCGGAGGCCAGAGGAGAGGTTCTTGTCCTGATCTGTGTTCCTGGCCCAATCAAATATGCCATTGGTATTGAGAATAAACCAACAGGCAGAAGGCAGTCAGACTTGCAGAAGGGAGGTAGTACAGAGCAGTGCTGAAGGCAGCTCAGTGAGACCACAACAACTTCTGTTGGTTTTGTATTCCTGTTTTCAGGAGTATCTTCTTGAATTGAGCCTACCTGCCTTTGGGTTGAGAACTGCGAAGGGCAAAGTTACTTTATAGTTCATCTGTTGTCAGATTATTTGGCACTTCTTAATGGAATACTGGAAACTTGGGACCTACTCAGTTCTTGTCTGTGTCGAACAAAGGTTCACTCAAGCCTTTGGCTGTCACGTATTCCCAACAGTGTTCTTCAGACACTGAATTGGTATCTGTTTTTGGTTTTGCTACAGCAATTCCAGTGGAAAAAACACTTTATCTTTTGCCAGAAGAACCAGGAAATTAATTGATTAACTCTTGTTGGTTTCAAAATTGTAGCAGCCTTCAAAGTTTGTGCAACTTATAAAAGCTTTTCGAACGTGACAACTTATCTTCTGTGTTCTTCCTGTGCAATGAACAATCCCTCTGTCTATTAAGACAAGAAAATGTCTGACTTCTGTGGGTTTTTTGCACAAGCTGGTGATCGAGAACATTATCCTGTGGTTGTGGGAGCATGTGCCCTCCAGAGCCTGTAGGGGGTGGAAAATTATTTTGGCCTCAAACCTTAATTCAGAGGTGCTGAATATGTAACCACTCTAATAGTAGGAGTTTTAAGATCATCATTCCCTAAGATGCTTTAGACTTTCAGATATGGTGGAATAAATCTTTTAACATCAGTTTTTCTCTTGACCCCTGGCTAACATAAAAATTTTAACAAGAGCTGTTCTGATCAGATCCAATCTAGAAAAGCTGCTGCAAAATTTGGCTGAGACTTTAAATTTATGTGGGCTTCAGTTGCTTTTAGACACTGTAATATTTTAGAATAAAAAATGGAAATAACGAATTAGTCAGTTTTCTGTAGCATTTGACACATCTCACTGCATTTTAAAGACTAGGACATCTTGCAGTGATTTATATAGCTCTATCTGGTGCTTTTCTGATGTTTCCAGATCTGAGGGTTGTGAGTTCCAACAAGTGAGGTCTCGACATGTTTCAAGTGAGACAAGAGGCTAAACTTAACTCTATTGTCTCCCCTTTCTTGCAGTAGAGTAAAATCATCAGCACAGAAAGACCAGGGTGCCTTTTAGTTCCTGCTCTACTAGGTCTGGCACAGCTGCATCAAAATACTTCTTTCCTCCCATGCCCTCTGCAGCTTGGGGACAAGAAGCAAAATGGGAGAGGACAAGGAGGTAACAGCCTAGTAGGGACAGCGTTTGGGACAAATTGCACTGAGAGACACATTGGATGACAGTCTTGTGCCTTATTCTCTTTTGTGGTAAAAGGGCAACATATAGGTGCTTTTGACCTTCTGGAAGGCAATGTCCTTGCAGTCTCCTCTATGGTGACACAGGAGAGAATCTTACAGGGTTAGAAGGTAGTTTAGTTGTATGGGCAGGCTCCTGTGAAATGTGCCCCTTGGCATCACTGTCCCCAGGAGCTATACAGAAAATGTTTGTTGTGACTTGAAGCTGCAGATTTCTCTGTTCGAGAGAGCAAATGAGGGAGATCCAGTGTCAGTGCAGAAACGGATTTTTATAAAACCAGAAAATGGCAGATCAGGAGAGGGATTTCAGTGGGGCGCAGTTATAGATTGTGCTGTGAAATAAAATGTGATGCCTGGTTTCCTGCACATCCCTTCGTGTCTATGGTGTGGCTTAGTCCTGGCTGCAGCATGTCCTTTCATGAAGTATTGGGGCTCTTTCTTTCCCTATCTGTTGTTGGACTCTTACAAGAATCTAATATCCCTAAGGTTTCTTGTCAAAACTGGGCTTGAAATTGGGCAGCTATATTTAAAAATGGAAAATAAAACCCAAACCCTCTCTGTCAAGAGAGGCAAGGACAGCAGGAATTAATTAATTTTCTGCTACTACTTCAATAGATGTAGTATGACTTTTTTCTTAACAACTGGTAATTTTTTTTTGGCATTACTGATTTTTTTTTTAAACCAAAATTGATATAATGATAAATTTAAAATTTAATGATAAATTTTGATGTCAGACTACAGGTAAAACATATCTGAAAATCCCAAGACAGTACCTTAACAACAGTGTTTCACACATGATATAAAATCACTCATATAAAAACGCATACAAACAATGGAAATTTCAGTTTTCTCCCTGTGGGTTCTTGCTTGTATCTGCAAGATAAGCCACCAAAAGGGTAGCAGAGTCGATGATGTTTTAACACAATTGCCCTTTCAGCTATTTTGCTACATGGCTTAGCACCTGCAATGCCCCTATGTTTGCATGTCTGTGGTAAGAAACAGTATTTGTAGTTCCTGAGAGCCACATCCATACTGGCTGCGACCAGACAAGAAGAGCCCTAGCTAAGTTCTTTCTTTGCTTTCCCTAAATAAGGCATGAATTTGAATGTTCCTCATTTACTCAGCTGCTAATTCTCAGGAAGCGAGCTGGGATTTTGGTATCTGTGGTATTTTTGTGCAATTTGATTGAGATTTGCTAACTTAAGTGGTACAGAAGTGGTATTTTTGAGTTTCAAAAATACTAGCAGCAACAGAGATTAACAGAGTGCACAAAATACACCTTGCTTTTTTAGAAACAAAGGAAAAACTTATCAAAGCTCAGGGATCCTCTTATAAATGTTCTTTATTTAGTTCTATTGGAAGTCAGTTGAGAAATTAAAGCCATTTGACTCTTACATACATGTGAATACAGAATAAAGCTTGGAAATTTATGGGAAAGGTGGAACAACCTCTTTGCTCGGCCTCTGAAGCTGTTCCCCAAAAGATGGCAGTCTCTGCTAGCAGGAATGGGTCTCTTGCTGGCAGATGGATGCTTTTCCTTAAGGTTCATTCAGTTCAGTGTTCTGCATTTGTTGGGTTTCTTTTCTCCTCCCCTCCTCTCCACGTAACCTTTATCTTTCAAACGAGACCCGCAGCCTGTATATTTGACAAATATTTGTCTAGCACTGTAAATGCACACAGACTTAAAAATGACCTTTGAGTTAAACCAGAGCAGATTCCCACACAAAAAGGAATTAGTTTTAGTTGTTTTTTTTCCCTAAACTGTGTAAACAGAAATTATTAGAATGCATGCTATGAATGCTTCATCTCTGCATCTGTGGCTGGGCTTTCACTTCTTTGTAAAATGTCATCACAGCTACAACCATTCCCTAAAAACCATGCCAAAGGCCTGGACCTCTACTCTCCAGTTATAAGGAACACACTTCCTGATTTATGGTTCACTTGGTTTGGGGTGAGATCTGAAGAACCTGAAACTGTCCCTGTGTTGTAATTCAGACCCTGTGAAGCTGGGACTCTTTGCTTACTGTATTTTTCTGGTGGAGCTGTATTTACTTGCCAGCCTGGACTCTACATCTCGGCAAGCACAGTTTTTCCTGAACCACTGCTGCGTCTGAAGGCAGCAACAAGCCTGTGGATATTCCTTCAAGATCCAGCCAGTGGTCATTATGGGATGAGGGGGAATGCAGTTCATATCCTGATGTTTCCACTCCCCACCCCCATCACATCCTTATACAGATGATTTTCTTATCTATTTCTGTAGTCTTCTCAATGAAGAGCTCAACGAATCTAAGGAAAGGAGTGGAAAATGTCTGCAAAAGCAGATTATTCTGCCCTTCCATCTGGGGACAGAAACCCCAGGTTCCTTCTTGGGACACTCAAAAGTATGTGCTGGTTATTCCTTAAAAAGAAATGTAAAAAACAGACTTTCCAGAATAGATCTTTTGCACCTAGGGCCCTTTTGGTGGTAGGGTTGAACTAACAAGGGTATTCTAGAGACAAGTTGACTGGGGCTGAGCTGTTTCTACTGTGCAGGCACTCGAAAGTAGCTTTGTCTTTACAGAATGACAATTTCCATGACAGTCTGGTTGGAATAAAGGGATCTTAATAATAATTCAAATTAGCATGGTACCATAAAAAAATTCATTTAACTAATCTGTTTATATAATTGAGTCTGTTCTAGAATTG
>VYZS01013360.1:12270-24338 GCA_013400695.1 Neodrepanis coruscans | reverse complement strand
AGGAAGAAAGAAATGAAAGAAGGAACGAAGGAAGGAAGGAAGGAAGGAAGGAAGGAAATACGACCCTCAGAGACTTGTTCCTCATGGACTCAGCTTTAGCAGGCAGTGAGTCCATCTTGCAGCTGGCTGAAAAAGGCTCTGTCTGACATGGGGAATGGTTTCTGGTGTGTTCCCACAGAAGCCACCCCTACAGCCTCCCCTCTACCAAAGCTTTGCCATGTAAACTGAACACAGCCAAGTGTGCTGGTTTTCGCTGGGGTAGAGTTAATTTTCTTCATAGCAGCTAGTATGGGGCTATGGTTTGGACTTGTGCTGAAAAAAATGTTTATAACTGTCTACTTATGGGGAATCTGAAGATATTACAGTGTTTAGCAATTATCTCCATTCTTCTCTGTGTCAGCATTTGAAATTAATAGTGCTGCCTCTCATACCTACTTCTGTCTATTGAAGGCTAGGTGGTAGAGCAGGACTGTCTGCCCTCATTCTCAGCACTGCAATAAAACTGCAGCAATGAGCAGGAGGAGCTAATTCATGCATTAGATTGTGACGTGATATGAGAGGAAGAGATTAGAAATGAGGAACACAAGGGGCTGAACGTCCAGCCATTGGACAATGGACACTTGTACTCTGAGGCCTATGGGGACACACTACTCCTTCATGCTGCTGTGTCCGTTGCTCAGAACTTCAGGTGCTGAAACGTCACACTGCGGATGTACTGATCCAAACCCTATTAATAACACAAGAAAAACCCCATTAAGGTACTAATTCTAAGACATTCCAAAAGATAATCAATCAATAGAACAAAATGACCCATCTATTAAGATGTTAAGCAAATTTATAATTATTGCCGTATCTACTGAATGGACAAAAAATAATTTCACTTAACTGATTTCACTTTGTCTGATTTCAAGACATGCAATTATGTTTTATCTCTTTCACAGTATTAAATTATGAGAATAAAAGCATATCCAAACTCTGTAAAACTCTCAGGACAAAACTCTCCTTACATGTCCTCTTAGAAAGCATTTTGCGTGTTCTATTTTCAGAAGAATGGACTGTGGGTACTAACAAATTGTATTCTTAGGCAAGGTTTTGATTTGCATGACTGAATAGAGTTGTAATTTTTATAGAAAATCTTCAAAGTTGGAATGGAAAGCATAAGTTTTAGTGAAACCCTGTTAATACTAGACCTTCACTGGTATGGGCAATGCAACTTCAGATGACAGCGTTGAATATACTCTGGGAGTAACATTTATCAAACTTTGTCATAGATTGTTCCTGTTTATAGAAGTAATTTTTTTTTTTTTAGTTTTGCAAAATTTACCAACACTAGTTCACATGTTTACAATAAAAATCTTTGGTAGTAACTTCAGCATTTCCTAGTCAGACATATCTCATCTGAAAACAGAAAAACTTCTCACTTGCTTTAATTTTGATGGCTATTGCCATTTGGAAACATTTGGTGGGAAATAAACCTTCGTGAACTGAAGCTCCAACATCTGGATGACTTAAGCAAAAGTTAAACTGGAGGTGTAAATTTGTATTTTGATGTTTTGCAATTTTTTTTAGTATGAGATCAGTGGAGAGTATCTAGTAAGGGACATTTATCACTGTTTTCTATTAAAGCCTGTCTGGAAACTTCAGGGAAGTATTATCAGTGAATGCACATGAATATGCTAAAATGAATGGGTACATGCTTTATATTATAACTTTATTTTTCTTTCATATATTTCCAATACCTTAATCATAGATATGCCGTGGAATTATATTAAACATATCTAATACATGTACAATGAATACTTTACATTCCATCTCTACCAGGCTTAAAATACAAATCAGATGACATATTGTAAATTGCTCAGGGCTGGAGCTTCCTCAGCCTCTTCATTCCAGTGGGATTTTTTCTGTTAAATTCACAAAGCTTTGGATATGGATCCTTGTCGCCTTTTTAGCTTTTGCCAGCAAGGAATGAGTTTCTCATTCAATGGTAAGCAAAATTTATATGGGCTGAGTGAGATGCTCTTCAGGTGTGAAACCTGCATCTTGATGGTCCAGAATCCACATGATTATGGCAAAATGCCAAAATAATTTTCAGATTTCATACTGTGTTTTTATCACAGTGCAAGACCCTGGGAGTTACAGAGTTTACCAGTGGGAAAACTTGTAATTGATGAATTTGTTTTTTTTAGCTGAAGTGTCTGCATGTGTGTTGAACAGAATATGCAATAATAATTTTTGTGATACTATTAGCAAAAGATGGAAGCTTTTGCACAACCCAGACATTGCTTTACTAAACTAATATTCAAGAATTAAAGAATTTAGTAATACAAGAACTTTATTTCACTTCCATGGGTGTAAATACGACTCTTCTTTACAAACAAAAAGTCTGTATATTTTTTTGTTTTATGAGACCAAACATTTTGATGAGGCTAAGCCACAATTATAGTTCACTGGTGCTACAATGAAGAAGAGCTATGATCTCTTAAAAACTTGAGACAGTCATTAAAATAAATATTGCATATGGCAAATAAAAATATTCAAGTTTTTAAACAGTAGAGATGCTGTGGTTTGGCTTTTTTTTGGTTTTTTTTTTGTTTATAAAATTTGATATTGCAAGATTGAAATGTATATGGAAATAAATTGTTTTCAGCAGTCCCAGTCTTCATTTGAATAACAAAGAAGAAATAGTCTTGATTTGAAGCAATTTTCTTTTCTGAATTTGCCAGGGAAAGGGAAGGAGTGGGACAAAACCAAATCAACAACACTATGATCTTGTCACTGTTTTCCTAATGGCACAGATATGAATTAAAACTGAACCTTGGGAAACATTAGAATATTTTGATTCTTATGTTCTCTAAACCTAATGTTGCTATTTTATTATATGAAAGTTTAATGATCCTTTCCTCTTGGTGCCAAAAATAGGACTGTACTTCCCTGACTGACATCATTGCAAATTCACTAAGATCAGCTTTTGTGTTAGAAATGAATAGTGAAAGGGTGGAAAACTCGGTTGATACACAGCTCCTGCATATCTTTTTTTAGGTCAGCTAGTTGTAGTTCTCTTTTTGTTTAGTTTCAGTTCAGAGGGATTTTTGTTTGTTTATTTTGGTGATGTGTAGTAAGAAAACAAAAACTTTGGACCCTGTCCTGCCAATATTATATGTAGAGAACACCCAGAGGTTGTCTACATTACTTTCCCAAGATGAGATGATAGTTACAGAGACTGGCAGGAGAATCTAGATGATCTAATGAGTTTTTCTTTTTTTTTTTCTGTCAAAGGTCTATTACATAAATTTAAGGAAGAAAGATACTGACATATTTGTCCCTTTGGCCAAGGGTTTGAAAATGTTGGAGTGACTGCAAATAGCTTCTGTTTAACTGAGGTAAGTCTAATTCAGGTTTCAGCTTGGATTTTGCACAAAATGTGGGAAGTTGTGTATAAGACATCAGAAAAATGTGTTTTGCACTGTAGTTGATAATGATAAGACTAGGTTGTGAGTACATTTCAGTTCTTGCTGACTAATAATATTCTGTTACTTATGACAGAAAAGGATGTGAAAGGTTAATATTTAAAGCATTAAAGTATCAGAAATGTCAGTAATAAGAATAATGTTTGTAAAATGTGTACATTCCTGCTTACATTTAAAGTGGAGAATTGGTGTTGGCAAATTTTTCTTAAAAGATTTTGCATATATATTTAACTCCTAAGAGGAATTAAATTAGTGACAATTAGAGCAGGGATTCCTTGTTGGTTTATGTAGTCAGTTATAATCTTTGAAAAAATTACTAAATAACTCATTATAGAATACTTTGGAAAAAATAAATTTTTCAGTGTATAAGCTCATAGTTTTTGCTTGGTAGACTGAGAAATTCAAATACGCTAAAATAACACATTCTTGTCTTCTGGTAACTGTGTCAAGAACATGATTGCTACAACATATATCCATGAGTAGATGGTCAGCATAGCAGGCAAATGCTAAGACTATATGACAAATGATAGGTATAAATTATTTGCAAGTTCAAGTAACAGCAATTTGACTTTTTTTGAGGCTGTAACAATGCCTCCAGAGACAAAAGTGTGAATTTCTGTAGATCATTGCATTTTCATGGCCTTGGCATTAAATAAAGGTTGCAGCTCTAGGTTTTGAATTTCCCTACTCATAAATAAGAGCCATTGTGGTTTTTATGTTTGATTTTTGCATGAAATATGTATATTCTAATCCTTGCTGAGAAGCCTTCAAGTAATAATAGTGGAGGCTTTTTGGTATAAAATTTCATCTAACATGCTTGCAGAAACATACATCTTTGGTGTTGAAGTTGCAGCACCTATATCAAGGGCTTGTGTACCAAAGCCATCCTCTTCTGTATTCTAATGTTTAACAATTTGTTGATCATGACTGACAGGTTTACACAGCTAACATGTTCTGGAGTTGTGGGTGATTTATTTCATAATAACTCTGGCGATTCAGAGAATTTAGTTGCCACAGACTTTTTTCTCATCACAGAAAATAAATGTCTATTAGGACTGATTGCTTTCCGTTTAAACTATCTTCATCAGGGAAGGGACTTTTCCCTATACTGTCTTCAAGTAACAGTAATATGGGCACCCAAATTCTCATTGAAGAAACATAGAGAAAAGTCTTTTAGTTATTCTTTGCAGTTGTAGTTATTGTTATTTGCACTGGCCAAGATTTTTTTTTTCCTTTTCTTGAAATGACCATTCTCTGCGTATGTTCTCATACAAAGAACAAATTCTGTATACACAGCACACGAAACAAAAAAAAGGCTGGCATGCTGAACACGGGAACAATTATTAAAAGATAATATATTGTATTCTGTGCCATAGTAAAGATGAGATCACAGACCTGAAGTGGACCTAACTTCTTGTTGTAGGTTGGGAAATAAACCCGTTCCCTCCCCCATTCCCCGCTGGGGCTGTTGCGCCCATGGGGACCGCGTCGGGAACGGAGCTGCCGGCAGTCCAGCGCCGGGGGCTGCCCCGCGCTCGCATGGGCATGTGCGGGGAGCTGCTGGGGCTGCGAGAGGCGGCACCGGGCGAGCTGGCAGTGGCGGTGGTCCAAGCCATGAATTGGCTGGCGCGGGCCCAGCGGATCGCCGCCTCCGCCGCCCCTCCATCTCTTTGTCGCGGTCCACTCTGGGAGCGCGTGCTGTGGGAGCGGCGGTGGCAGCAGGGCCGGCTCCTTACCTGCAGCGGCGCGTGCCGGTGGNTTTCTTTTCTTTCCTGTGGGAGGCAGGTGGCCGGGGGGTTACCTGCAGCTATTCCTCAGGGTCCGAAGACCATCCTAGGGCTAACGGAAAAGGAAGGGAGGGGGTTGTGTGCGGTTTTATAATTTTCTTGAGTTTTTCCTTCAGTCAAAACCGGGCAGAGGCTCGCGGCTAAGGGGATCCTCAGACTACGTGCTTCCTTCTCATTACCCTGGAGTCTCTTGGGGGGGCCCAGAGAGAGACAAGCACTATCTCCAGAGCATCCTCACCTCAAAAACGGGCCGTGGGAACTTAATTTGTTTGTCTGTTTTGCACTTTAATTGTCGGGTTTTTTGTGTGTATGCGAAATAAACTGTGATATTTGTGTGTTTTCTTTATTTTGAGGTGTGTTTGTGACTTCTCTCAGAGTCCCTAGTCCAAAAATCACTGAATTTGTGGTAAAACCACCACACTTCTTTATTTTTTTCATTAATTTTCTTTACAGAGCAATTGAACTAGGCCTCTCTTATCTTCACCATAGAATGCCATGATGTAATTTTATAAGATCAAAATTATGCAGAAGAGCTAACTGTAGACACTCAGATAAAATATAATCTGATCAAAATTTTGTTCAGATTCTTTGGAGGTAATTAACTTCATTCCCATTATGGTGGTAATGGCTGGGCTAGAGTGAATTTCTTCACAGTAGCTAGTGTGGGGCATTATTTTGCATTTGTGCTTCAGACAGTGTAGATAGAATCATAGAATGGCCCGGGTTGCAAGGGACTCTAAAGATCATCTCATTCCAATTTCCCTCTCATGGGCAGGGACATCTTTCACTTGGACCAAATTGCTCAGGGTTCCATCCAATCTGGCCTTCTACATTTCCAGGGACGGAGATAGTAAAGGGATGTTTTCATTATTGTTGAGCAGTGCTTGCACAGAGTCAAGTCCTTTTCTGCCTCTCATCCCACCACTGAGCAGGCTGGGTAGGATGATTCTGGCCAAATACATATGCCTACAATGTATGTTTATATCTGTGTTAGTCACACTATGCTCTTTTTACAGTAAGAGAGAAACAAGCATTTTTTCAGCCATGCATCTCATTTACTCACATAAAAGTCTGGGAGAGATCTGAAGAATCACATCATAAAAACACCAGTTTAGGATAACTAGTTCAGATGTATTAAGTGACACTGTAGACATTTCAATCAGATTGAGATGAATTGTGGTGAAAGAGGTTAAATAAAAATGATCAGATTAACTAATCTAGTAAAGGAAAAAGAAAAAGGCCTTTAGTAATCATAGAATCACAGGATGGCTTGGGTTGGAAGGGACCTTAAACACCATGCAGTTCTAACCTGCTGCCATGGGCAGGGACAACTTCCAGCAGACCGGATTACTCAAAGCCCCATCCCTTTTGGCTTTGAACACTTCCAGGCATGAGTCATTCACATCTTCTATGGGCAAACTGTTCCAGTGCCTCACTGTGAGAGAATGAAATTTTATGGTTAATGGCTTAAATGTTTTTAAAATCACTGAAGGACTTTTGTTCACTGTAGCACACCATGCAAAGAAACCATGGCTCACCTGTGACCAGCGAAGCCCACCTCCCACCCAAATTGCTGAGGCCAGGTTTGCATACTCTCCCCCTCATGTGGGAGACTGAACAGTTAGCAGTTAATGACTGAAAACACTTTCCTGTTTTTGAAGGCATCAGGGTGTTTTCCTGAGGCCAGATTTTCACCCCCAGAGGGAAAGGTTACAAACCAGATTAAGAAAAAAGCCCTCCCTTCTACATCTTGAAAATTCCCCCCTCATCCCAGAGAGGGTTTGATGGGGTGTAGATGGCTCAGCTGTGCAATGTGAGTGGCAGATGTCATGTCTTAGAAGCAGTCATAAACTATCAAAAACCCCCATACCCCGCTATCCTGAGGCCTTCCACAGGATTGCATGAGATCCAAAATACTTTTTCTCACCTAGCCTGAAACCTGTATTAATCCATCTAACTCTATGCTTCATGAGACCCCCATCACAGAGAAGACTGGAAGAAGAGGATCAGCAGGATGCTGTAGGGATTAGGTATTAATCCATAGGTATTAATATTTTCTACTTAATCTACCTCTCTGTCTTTCTCTCTCCCCTCTCCCCACCTTTTTTCCTGTTTATTTCTATCTCTACCTCACATTTACTGTTAAATAAAATCCATACTATTGACCTCAGGCGTATGGTCTCGCTTGTACCTTAATTTTAATAACCTGATCTTAACACCATTTTCAGAATAAAGAATTTCTTCTTAAAACTTACTCTACATTTGCTCTCTTTTGGTTTGAAGACATTCACTCTTTTCTTATCACTACATATCCATGTAAAAATTTCTCTTTGTCTTTCTTGTAGGTTCCCTTCAGGGCATAATTAGGTGACCCAGTAGCCTCTGCTTTTCCAGGCTGAACAATTCCAATTCTCTTAGATTTTCCTCAGAAAAGAGGTGCTCCACCCTCTAATCATCTTGGTGGCCCACCTGTTGGACTTATTCCAATAGGTCAATGTCTTTCCTCTTCTGGGGACCCCAGAGCTGGATGCAGTGCTCCAGGTGGAGTCCCACCAGAGCAGAGCAGATGGCCAAAATCACCTCCCTTGACCTGCTGGCCACTCTGCTTTTGATTCAGTCCAGGACATGTTGGTTTTCTGGGCTGCAAGAGCACATTGCCAATTCATGTCCAGCCTCTCATCCACTTTTGTGTGTGTAGGCATTTATTTGTATAGTAAGAATTTATATTAGGACATATATAAGAAGACAGAGATGATGTAGATTAGGTCATTTGAATATTTGATTTAGCCAAAGATGGAGGAACAGTAACCAAATTTGTCAAAAGCAAAACTGTGAGAAAATAGGACAGCTATCCTAAAGTATAAAACAGTAATGATGAGAGGAAGAAGAGTTATTTATGCTGAGGAGCAAAGTAGGAAACAGAACATTTGTTTAGCAAGAGTCCACAGAGAAATTAGAGAAGGCTTTCTAATTATTGCAAGAATTAAACTAAGAAACACCCCTTGCAGTTGCAAACCTATCTAGTTTAAAATACCTGTCAGATTTCTTAAGAACTTTGGATGATGTGAGTTTACCTATTATATTAAAGCATTAAAACTGATCCTGTCTTAAACCTTGGTTTGTTTTAAGTTTTGTTTTTTATTTTAAGAGCTTTTGACTGAAGTCCATTGTAAAAAATTATGGCCACTGTCAAATTCTCCACAAACTCTATTATTTTTATAGCACTTCTACTGTTTTGCTTTTAAGTCTTTGAGACCAAGCTCCCCAAGAGAAGGAAGCTGTCCTTCCCTTGCCTATTCCACTTATCCCTGTGCACTAATACAAAGGCCAGTGATAATACAAACCTCAGCAGATTTATAACTGCTTTGACCACAATAGTTGAAGAGTTTTCAGAAAATTTATTGTTTCATTTCTAATAACCCTTCTGCAACATACGCTCTCTCTTTAGAGCGAAAGCTTAGATTTTGTTGGTAAGAAAATAAATCTTTTGGTTAGATTTATATATGTTAGAGGATCCCCTTTACAAAGAATTTGAATTTGCAAAAGTAGAGCTTTTAAGACTGTGCACAGTTAACTGAACACAATTCAGATTGAGGACAATATGAAAATGTGAATAGGATTATGGCATATCCCACCTTCAGTATTTGTAGTTTAGTATCTCTTCTAACATTAGAGATTGCAGAAATGCCTTAGATTTTTCCACTGATTTCTCCTTAGGAATATAGAAATGTTTTCCAAATTTTAAAACAGATCTCTGGACAATTCAGATAGGCCTTCAGGTAGGAGAAGATAAAATGTTTGTTCATGGTATTGTCATATTCTCAGTTTATCACCAATTCTATTGCCAGTTCATATTCCAAGTCTTTGTCAGGACTTGCAAGATCACTTTGAAGACAGTTCAGACTTCTTTTCTTATACGTCCAAACACTCATATATTTTGATCCAAACAAAAGTTTGATTCAAATGTATCGACAAACATTTAAGGGTTTTTTTAATAGCTTATTAGCGAGCATCTTGAATTTTAAAAAAAATTCAGCCATCTTTAAATTACAGTGTCTCCCTTAACCATTTAAAACAGCAGACAGCAGCTGAGGACACTACTGCAAATGATATGCCAAGAATTCTGGTGCTTCACAACTCCTGCTTGTCACATTCCCTTGGGACCATTCTGTCCCACAGTGGCACCCTAGAATGGCTAAACTGGGGAGGTGGATTTTTCTCTTGCTTTTGCTTAGCAGCTTCTGGCTTGTTGGTGGTCTTACAAATGTCAGCAAAGAACAGCCAAAGTAGCTTTTCCCGTGGTAGAAAAATACTGAGGACTCAAGCCTCAATTTTAACTTCCACTCAGACCTTTCCAAAATCCTTTTCTCTCTTCTGACATGTTTGTGGGGACATCAGTAGTTGAAAAGAACCCTGTTGTGAAATGTCTTCCTTCTGTCTGGATGCAGCTGAAATGCCATCTCAGATACAGAATTCACAGTGAATTTTGTTGAAGATCAGCTGATTGTCCTGGATTTTCAATCAGTACCATGAATTTTTAAAGCTGTTAAGGATGTTAGGACTAACAAATCTGCCAGCTCTTCCTCAGGCACCTCCATCTGAGTCTTTGGTCCTAATCCAGCAAACTGTATAAGCATATGATTATATACGAATGTAAGAGTAGCATTGCTGGAGCTACCTACCAGTCCAACAATGAGCATAAATTTAAATTCTTTCCTGAACTGGAAGTTTCTGATGAAGCAACTCCCTAATTCATTCATATTATCACCGCAGCCTTATCTAGGGGAACCGAGCAGCTGTACTGTGTATATCCATTGTGCACAGACTTGAGGCTCAGAGCACAAAGATCGTATAGCACAGCTGGTGGGAAGCAATGATTCTTCCTCATTTTTTTGCCAGATTGTTGGAATAAGAACATGCTAAAAAGTGGGGAGATTATGTTCTTTTTGATAGAATGTAATTTTAAATAGCCAGATTTAAGCTGTTGGTGAGTAATAATGACATTTGTAACTTCTTGAATTTGTTAAAGAGAAAATAATTATTTTCCTTTAATTTGCTGCTGTAGTGGTATATCCTTTGCAGGCACATCATTCCTCTGCTATCTACCTTTTAGTGGTGTTTAATATTCTGCATATTTTCCTTCCTGCTGTTATTATCTGAGGCATAAAAGGCTAATACCTCTAATTGTACCTCCCGTATATATATACATATATTTATATTTATATATGCCATGTCTCACTTTGCTACTAGTGCCAAGGAAAATGTTGGATTCTATTCAGTTTTCTTCATATTCATTTTGCTGCCCACTTAACAAAATTACATTCAATGAGCTGTGGGAGAAATTCACATCAACGGGCATGTAATGCAATTTCTGGTATATATGCAGGAAGAAAAAATCCTACATTTTCTTTCATTTCTGTCAAAATCAATCAAATTGTACTGAACTGAACATAATCTCTTAAAAAAAAGTCAGCCAGGCATTTCCAGTGAAGTAAGCCTCTCTTACATGGTAACATGCACATACTTAAGAGGTCTCTGTTTTATTTTTTTTTAATCATGCCTAATTAGGTTTTTTTAATCACCCACACAACTAAGGCTCTTGCCTGCATAATTTATGACATAGAGGGGCCGGTGTCAGAAATCAAATGTTGTAAATTAAAAATAACAAGTTTGAGACTAGTGATTCAATTAAAACCCTAGAAAACATTGGATTATGCATAATTGAGAGCTTGTATGCAGAGATGCATGTCATGCTTGTCAGCTTGGATGGCAGGATTAGATTGGAGCTGTCAAGAGCATTTAAATCAACTCAGTAAAAAATTAGAAAACAAAGATGATATTTATTATTAACTTCCAGTGTTCAAAAATAAACTGAGAGGTATTTAAATTGAATGCTTAGATGACAAGGCTTTATTTATAGCAGAAGTTATAAAACTCAGTAATAACCCTAGCTGGCACAGATGTAAAGATACTACTGTGCAGCTGAGCTGCAACCTACAGTGTGAGGATTCAGCAGTTGGCCCTGAATCATGTTCAGCTAATAGAAAGTTTTGTTGGAAGAGAAGAAATCCACATTCTTAAACAGACCGGGGAATGACCAAATCCTTATTTTTCTTCTCTTTTTCTTCCCTTTCTTTTCTTCTTCCCAGGGTCTGATGATGCCCCATGAAAGACTTTGTGACCTTTGAGAATTTGCAGGATATCCTAAAGAAAGACTGATTTGTCCTGGTGACTCTGTTCTTCTGGGGTACATTTTACCAGCCAGTAATGTTACTTGGTAGGAATAGCTGAGTTCTGAAGATTAACAGCATCTTCTCACTTCAGCCACACATCCCAGAGTAAGTTCTAACTTTCTTTGAATAGGCAGTAAATTGCGCTGCTGAGAGTGGATTTTAAAGCTTATCAGGACTCTTTGCACTTTCGAAAATAAAACCCATTTTCATTTCTAGCTTGAGAAGAGAGATTCCAACAAAAAACTTTGTAATTCTCAGGGCTAGAATATATTTGTCTCTAAGACACCAGTCTCATCAGGGCTCATCATAAACCTTAAAAATACACCAAAGAACTAAATGCTCAGGAAGATCATTTAGTCCCTATCCCACATAAGACACATAGAATTTGTTTGTATTTTTAAAAAACAGCCTGGTCCCTAATGACATGACCCTTTGGATGGCTTGAGATCTTACAGTGGGGTACCCTAAAATGATGAATGTTTGTATCTTTTATCCTTTAAACAGACTCTTTTTTCTGGTTGTTTTTCAGCAAGTTGCAAAATGAGATTCCAACATTTTTTCTCCCTGAAGCTTCTGTA
>VYZS01013354.1:0-16211 GCA_013400695.1 Neodrepanis coruscans | reverse complement strand
AGGAGGAGGAGGAGGAGGAAATGTGCTTGTCACTTCCTGAGCGGAGCCAGCGGGGCAGAGCCCGGCCCGCACCTGCGGAGCGCCCGCCCCGGGCAGCCGCGCACCGGAGCGCTCGGTGCGAGGGGAGGCGGGGGAGACCCTCGGCTGCCGCTGCGGACGGGCATCCCAGGGGTTAAACATCGCCAGAAAGAGCGTGTGTGAGGCGGGGGGAAATGTCATAAAAAATACTAAAAAAGGGGGATTCTGGGCGGCCATCAGGCGCTGCCCGACGGGGAGCCCCGGGCTGGTGCTGGCAGCGCTCCCGCAGCATCACTGCCCGCACACGGCCCCGCAGCCCGGGATGCCGCGGGTGCGGCTCGCGTGGGGCTCCGCGGATCGTTCGGAGGCCGAGAGTGACTCCTGGTGGCACGGCCGGCCTGGAGAGGAGGAGGAGGAGGAGGAGAGCTGGACTCCATCAGCCGCGCAGGGAAGGGTCCCTGCAATAAGCAGTACTGAAGTTTTGGCACATCACAGAGACGCACCTTCCACTGGTGCACTCAGCGGTGGGATGCGGCAAAAAAAACCCTCACTCCTTAATTTTTCTCCGTTTTTCATAGAATCATTGAATCGTTTGGGTTGGAAGGGACCTTTAAAGACCATTCCCTACCATGGGCAGGGACACCTTCCACTATCCCAGGTTGCTCTGAGCCCCGTCCAACCTGGCCTTGGACACTCCCAGGGATGGGGCAGCCACAGCTTCTCTGGGCAACCTGTGCCAGGGTCTTACCACCCTCACAGGGAAGATTTTTTTTCCTAATATCTAATTTAAACCTACTCTTTTCCAATTTGAAGCCATTCCTCCTTGTCCCCTGTCACTCCACGTCCTTGTCCGTAGTTCCTCTCCAACTCTCTTGGAGCCCCTTTAGGCACTGGAAGATGCTCCATGGTATCTTTGAAGCCTTTTCTTCTCTGGACTGAACAACTCCAGCTTTCTCAGCCTGTCTCTATAGCAGAGGTGCTCCAGCTCCTCTGAACTTGGTCCCAACAATTCAAGATTATTCCTATGTTGGGAACCCCAGAGCTGGATGTGGCATTCCAGGTGGTGTCTCAGAAAGACAAAGTGGTGGGGCAGAATCCCCTCCTTTGACCTGCTGGTCACTCTGCTTTGGTTGCAGGCTTTCTAGGCTGCAAGCACACGTTGCCTCTCATCCACGTGTGCCCCCAGGTCTTCTCAGCAGGGCTTTTTTTCCAGCATGTGTTTTGGGAAGAGGCAGGACACAAGCTGAGCAAAAACACTGCAGGGCTGAATGCGGCCATGGGTCCTCCCTAGAATTCAGAGGCACATCTGCTTGGCTTTCACATGGGAGATGGCCTTTGGAGGCGATGTGCTCTGACAATAACATTTTCCATCCACCCAGGCTGCACCGCACACAGCACGCGGGCCCCTGCCCAGAGCGGGCGTAATTAGCCAACAAGGAAACGACATGACAGCTAAAAGGAAGATTTAGAACTCATTACAAAACGAGAGCCTAAACATTAATCTTAAACATATGCGAGCAGACAACGCAGATGTCGTCAGGAATGAATCCGGGTCTAAATTTCATCCGCCCGGCTGGATGGCCAGGCTCACTGCTGGGGATGGCATGTAGGGAAAAGTTAAGGGCAGGAACAGCGAGGGAGGCTCTGGCTGTGGAGCCCAGCAGTGCTCTGGGTGTCCTGCCCTGCTGCTGCGTGGCCCCGGACATCAAGTCACTGTCAAAGAAGACTATCAATTAGGATTTAATGTCATTAAGAAGAAAGACGTAAGTAAGCAGAAGTAGTGGGTGGAAATCTAAAAGGGAGCAGTTCCCACCAACACAGCAAGGACTGACCTCACCAGAAGTGGCTCTGTACTCAGCACACACAAAACTAGGCAGGAGTGGCTGCTTTGAGTGGGCGATGAACAGGGTTTGATGATGTGAAGGGTCTTTTGCATCAAGCTCCTCCATCCCACTCAGTATTTGCTTTTCTTATCACGTGTCGAGACTGGTAGCAATAAAACACTTGCTAACTCCTTTTCCAGAACTTAGGGAATAAAGTTTGAAAATGTTTTTTTATGGCTTCCCAGTGGAATATTTCAGCAATAAAGCTGGGAGCGTAATTGAATCCATTCCTGTGGCAGCCTTGGGCTCCAAGACTCAAGCAGAAAGTTGCTTTCTGTCTGCTTCTGCAGCTCGCTCCAAACCCAGCATTTTCTGCCTCTCATCCTCTGTGCTTCCCAACAGATGATGGCTGTGGAGCATTCCCAGCACCTTGCCAAAGCATAAACCTGTTTTCCATGGACAGCATTTTCAGTAATGTTGTTGAAATGTAAAGAGTGGCCATAGCTCCCTGCTCTGGACAGTGCAGAAGACCTTTGTCACAAGGGAAAAAGACAGAAATAATTTTCCAGTTTTAAAGAACTGGCCCTGAGAGTTTAGTTGTCATGGACAGAAAATTGGTTCAATTAAATTCTGAGCTGCTTTAATTTTTGTCTCAGATGTCAGCACCTTTGCTACCCGCTGACTAGGAGCCTTCCTGATGGGAGATGGAAACTGTGGATAGGAAAAAATCCTTCTGAAATGATTCTGGTGTCCAAGTCATTAAGACACGTTGATGTAGCAGTGCTAAGCCCTGTGGATAGACACCATTTCCTTCACTTCAGTGCACAGGACTTGGCTGCAGTTGCAGCCTGCTTTCCTGCTTTCCAGCACTTCACTGTCTGCTCCACTTCGTTGTTATTCAAGTCATATGCGCCAAGGTTACTTATCATTTCAGAAGTGTCCCTTTCACAATGACCTACAACTCTGCACTGTCCTAACCACTGGAGCAATTTAAGGGTTTATCCTTCTGCCTCTCCTGCCAGGCAAGGGACACAGGTGAGGGACATGCCCAAGGGCAGAGAGTTGGGGCATCCCAGTCACAGCATCCAGCTGTGCTGGGTACCAGGGACTCACATGGTCTCCAAGGGCACAAAATGGAAACCAGCTCCAGAAGCCACGCTCCAGTTTCAGGGGAAATCCTGAAATTCACAACATGGAAACAGCAGCAAGAAGAAGGGAACAAGCACATCTCAGTCATACAACGAATGTGCTCTGGGCCAGGAAGTACCTGAATCCCAGAGATCTAATACCCTAAACAACTGAGCCATTGCCATGCAGAGGGTTATAATAGGGAGTGTAATTCTGACTACATTTGGCACAGGATAAGATTTCCACCAAACTTAAAAATCCTGCTTTATAACAGGTTATTTGCTGCATACTTAAAACACCTCTGTGTTTGCTGCCTCCCTTCCCACCTTGGCAGACATGGGACTGCTGAGCTCCAGGCTGCCCCACGTGAGGTGCAATGGAAACAGTTGATGGATAAAATAGACCATGAAGTACATGTATGAACCTTTCTCTTGCCTGAATGTGCTTATCACTTTGTAAGCCATCTTTGTGTCTGAACTGGCTTAAGATAAGCCAAGAGTTATTTGTCCATCATTCACACAGCCCCAGGCAGCTGCAGACATGCCCCAAAGCAGCACCATGTCTTGGATAAGCGGGAATGCAGCACCCATGGAGTTCAGGAGCCCCGGGGAAGGGCAGCAGCCAGCAAGGACAATTAACACCACAAATTGGGGTGAAAGAGCCTAGATCCTTCTGCTCGAATCTCAGCTCTCAACCCTCTCAACAGTTCAAATTTCTCAATATATGCACGCTCTTCCCACCTCTGCTTGACACGAGACACTGCCCATGAATACCTGGCTGCTGCAGCGACTGTGCTGAGGTTTGTTTCTGCTCTCTCTGGTGTTTATTAGCTCTGGCTCTCCAGCGTGGGCTTATGCACTTGTGATTATCCAGGATTTATATGCTACCTGGCAGCAATAGGTCTGCCTGACAGCACTCAGTTTAATTTCCACTAACATAAAAACCGGGCTCATTTCAAGCTATACTGTTCCCTAACAAATAGAAATTAAGCCGCAGGTTGGCTTTTCCCTTATTTGTGTTAAACAAAACACTCCAGCATTCCTTTCCCTCCTTTGTCTTGAGGCTATAACACCTCATCCCCTTTCACTGAAAGCCCTTGGTAGCCATTAATTGCTCCTCAATTTAGCTGCTCCCCACAAGGGTTGGGTCATGCTAAACACACTTCCAGCCAAGGCACAGGACAGAGCCATCCCCTCCAAGGCATCCATACCACCCATTCCTGCCTGGCAGGGCAGTCTCCCACTCCTCTCATCCCAAAAAAAGGCAGGGAGGAATGGGAATGCTAAGGCAGATCTCCTTATGGCAATGCAGAGCCCTGGCCCAATTATTTTCTAAGTGCTCTCCACATATTTTACAGGGGACGATTTGATACATTCAAATGCTTCGAGGGCCTATAAAATAAAGCAGTTATTGTTGCAGCAAGCTGTGTTCCTTACCTTTCAGCATGCCAAGATCAGGAAAGCAATCCCAGTGCCAAAACACTGAAAATTTTGCTGTATGTTGCTAAATACCACACTTAAAGATTTTTGTCTGGTATGAAATAACATAAAATTTGGCAGTCTTATACCAGGCACCCTGGAACACAGTGGAACAGACATAGCAGAGTATATATACATGCAGATTTTCCTTACAATGGCTACAGTGCTGCCAGTGCATTCCTGGAATGTGGAAATACATGGAAGCCAGAGTCAGCAATGGAGAGGAGCATGCTGTGCCTAATGTACCAGAAAAGCTATTCAAGAACTCATCCTTACAGAAAAATAACTCCAAAGAAGCTGTGTCAGCTCAGCTTTGGAGCTTCAGAGGTACCTATTTGCTCAACTTTGCTTTGCACAACTGGCTTCACCCTGCACACCTGGACACAAACCCAAAGGGAGGGATTTCACTTCATCCCCTCATTTGCCTTTGACTCTTCAGGCTCACAGATTTCACAGCCAGAAACCTGTGCAGAACTGCAATAATTTGGATACAAATGATATGAGAGAACACTGTTTGCTCTCCAGAGACTCACACCTGAGACCTGTGTGGTGGGACATGCACTTCTTTACCCAGATATAACAACCTCTCCTGTAAACAGCAACAGCAGGTTTAACACCCCAAAGATCTGAAAGCTTATTTGCAGAAAAGTACAAAATAAAACAAAAAAGCTGAGTCTCCTTTGCTACAGGTGTTAAATACCCCAAATCCTACGACACAATCAAGGCATCTGACTATTCCTGGATTTCAGGAATGGTGTTGCAACGGCAGATTTAAATTTGAGAAGGTGAGCCCATCATGCAAACAGTTATTTCAAGCTGATGCTCTCAATAATGATTTGGAGAAATACTCTCCTGAAGGGACAGAGAGCCTGTAATTACACCCTTCATCATTGCTGGCCCTGTCTGCAAAAGCAGCTGCCATAATTCTGTTGGTGTTTCTGACGTAACCCAACAGCTCTTAAAAAAAAAATTGTAGCTCCCAGAAATTCTTCATGTTATACCACAGAATTATACTGAGTTTCAAGAACAGAATATTATTTCCATATCTTCTAAGCCTTCAAAAAAAAAAACCCCAAAGTCAGGAATGCAGGCCAGGCTGGATGGAGCTTGCAGCAATCTGGTCTAGTGGAACCCATGGCAGGGGGTTGGAATGAGATGGTCTTGAAGCTCCTTTCCATATCAAACCATTCCTGTTCCTTAAGGACCATTAAATGAATATCCTCTCTTGTTATTAACAAGGCAGTCACCAAAAGGGAAATCAAGGAGAAAGGAAATGTTAACCTTCCCTCTGAATTTTCTGTGTTCGTTCAGTTGTGTCATGATTTTCCTGTCTGGTATTTCTCACTTGTTAGTTTATATAAACATGATTATAGGGAGTACTTGCTTCAAGAAAGTACTGTGATGCTGAAAGGACAAAGGCTTTTTGTCTTGAGAACCCATTTACCTCACACTCCAGCAAAGTTCCACATGTAGAAACTTTCCTAGATCAGACATCTCAGATCAATAAGAATTTCATTAATATGGCTTGGTCACCTCTTTTAGTTATTTCATGCTGACAGTTCACTTCCATGATACACCCCATAAAATTCCAGGGTAAAACACTTCAAGCCCTTTCAGTAGTACAAGGCCCACAAAAAAAATACAATGCCTTTCCCTGTAAATGCCTCCAAAGAGAATCCCTAGACAGAGTTTTCTGGCCCAAAGGAGGTATCAGGAGTCAGGTATTGGATGTCTGAGCTGCACCAAGCACAGATGGTGGTGGAGGTGCTGCTTGTTTGGGCTGAGGCACTAAAAGCCACCCTCCATCTCCCTGGAATAAAAGGCCAGCCCTGAGAGAATTCCATGACAAAAACAAGGGAACACAAACCCCTTCTGTTCTGCCCACATTTTATGCAAAACTCCACCAGCAAAGTTTGCCAGCTCCACACCACCACCCAGCCTGAACTTGGTCCTGCAGGAAAAGCCTGTGGGCTCAGCCACCTCTGAGAGCCGTGGCAGATGTTAGTTTTACTACCCACAAACCTCACATTTGACTGTGAAATCACACACAGCTTTCAGATAGCAAAACAATAGGAGTAAAACGTGTTTCAAGTGCTGCACTTACTCTCTCCTGCAGTCTGGCATTGCAGCTGAAACCAAGGGTCACACAGCTGTGGAGAAACCAAGATTCCAGCCTTCAGGAACCACCACCCCAGACTTCCAGCAAATATTCACCCCTCCTAACTCATTGCTTATTCTTCTGCCTCTCTTTTAGCTAGTTTTTTTTTCACTGAAATGCATCAGCATTTAGAGATCACATCAAGAACCTCCTGGTGAGATGAATGGCCCCAAATTAGGACAGTCTTTGACATGCCATTTCCAAATCCTGGCAGCCAAAAAACCCCCCAAAAAACCCTGTGTCAGTAACTGAGCTGCTACCTAGACTCCATCACCCATAAAATACCAGGATTCCAAAAGAGCAGATTTTAAGTAGTGAGCCTCTGGTTATTGTTGCCTTAAAATAAATCTCCTAAAATATGTTTTACAAGCATTTTTCTACTCTCTGGTGAGACCTGAAAGTGCTTGGGCCTGAGAAAGAATCTGCAAACTACAGATCAGATGCAGAAATCCTGTTTCAAGCAATTTTAGGAATCTTATTTTTAGCTTTACAAATGATATAAAAATACTACCAAGAGAACAAAAACTAGGAATAATCAATCCTATGAAGAAGATTAAATAATACTTGCCCTGAACTTTGCATCTCTTATGGAGTGGGAATCTATGGTTAAATTCCAACTAATTGATTAAAAGGAAATCCATGACAGCCATGATTTTGTTTTCATTCCATGATTAAATACACATCGTGCCTTCATTAGCAAAAATTACAGATGGGAATAAAACAGATGCCTTAAACACATCCTGCCAGAGTCCTTGACAACTAAAATTTCCTTTTATTAGCTCTACCTGATGCCAAATCAGCTACAAAAAAAAATCACAGGAGTGACTCTCAGGAGCTGTTATCAGGAGTGTATTTTGAATCCTTTGTTCTATTCCACCAAAAGTACCCTCAGCCTGGATTCCCAGTTCCATTTCCTATCATTTCCTAGCATTCCCTTTGGCAGAGGCAGTACAAAGGACTATAATATTTACCCAAGTGGTAACAATCCCTTGGTTTTGGCACTTGATTTAGGAACCCAAGTCTGACCAAATATGCAAAGACAGATTCATTGGGGCTAAACCTCCTCCTCACTCCATTCTTCCAAGGGAATGTATCCCATTTTGCAAAAAGATGTGGAATTAGGTGCAGAAAAGATGCAGAATTAGAATTCCTACCTTGAGGGCATCGACAGATGGATCACAGAGGGAGGACTCAAATAATGCAAATAATGCCTTAATTCTAGTCCTGGGAAAGGACTACAAGTATTTATTGAACCTTAAAGATCTCCTGAGCCCTGGGAACTAGGAGAACTGTGGAAACCAGGAGAAGCAATTCCCTGTTAAGCAAACCCTGTGAGACAAAACCTGATTGCCTAATAGGACCTCCTTGATGTCTGAAAGAACAAGTTTATTGTCACCTGCAAATGTCTTTGTCAGGGCATGAAGTAACCTCATCTTCCTGCCTTTCAAGCAACATTCAAGTAATATTCAGAGAACACAAAGCAAGCTAAGAAATAAAGGCAAATTAAGCAAAAGGATCACACACAGAAGTTTTTTTTAAAAAAATACATATAAAAAGAACAAGGAATGGATAGTTATGCTTTGAATTCTTTTGGATTTATGCTGCAAAAATCCATCTTGAGAAATTCACTGGAAAACATATGGTCATTTTGGCTTTTAACATGTCACTAAACACCAAATTAATACTGAGGGAGGCACATGTCATCACCAGTGAGACTGTAACACCCCATCTTCATGTACTTATGAAACCAGGGAAAACTAACCAGGCATGAACACACTCAGGCCAGGGAGACTTTTAAAAATACTCCCTCTGTGGGAAAAGAGTTGAGCTACTTCAGGGCAGACAGAACTCTGCTGAGTCTGAGAACCTCTGAAAACCTGAATTTGAAGTAAAACCTGGTCCTTTTCTGCAAATGCTGTGCTTTTTGTATTAATTTCTCTCCTTAACAGTTACATTCATATTCACCAAAGGGAAAAAAATCAAATATTAAGCACTTACATGGCAAAAACTGATTCCCTACTCCACTGCACAACAGAGAAATTGGATTTTTACTTTGTAGAATACCTTTACCTCTACTGGTTACTGGTTACCAACATAGAAATTAAATACCAGGTAACATTCATGCTCCAAACACCAATTTCATTCAGTTATATTTGTATCTGTATGCAGAATGTCTTATTTCCCTCTCACTCAACAGACTTGCAGCTTCCCTAAAACAAGTGAGGTTGTAGCAAGGACAAAATTTATGGGCAAGTTATGCAAAGCTGAAATGTTTCTAGGGCAATGTTTTATAGTCCCTTAGAGTTCCATACACAGTATTTCACTGTGCACTCAAAAAGCATTTATTTACACACGTGTCTGAGGTTTTCTGTCAGGTTTAAAGTTCAGGCTTTTCTCATCTAATCTAATTTGTCCAAGATGGATGGCCTCATTTTTTTCCTTTGGAAAACCAATGCTGTTACACTGTTTCCAATTCTTCCTCCAAAGCAAAACTTGGGTGTTGGCAGCTCCTCCAGAATCTCAAATCCTGCCAGACAGAAATTAAAACGTTTTTATTAGAAGGAAGTCATTTTATTCGCCTCTTGGATAACCCTTTGCAAACCATTCTTTATTTGTCTGGAAAACTTGCAAGTCAGTTAATCTGTGAGTTTATAGGATTGTGCTGTTGCACTGCACCACTGCTTTGTACAGCTGAACCTCTTCCATGGACAATAAAAACCTCAGCTGGCTGACTCACACAAATTAATGGCAGAAAAGATGAGAACTTGCCAGTAATTTCAGTTCCCCAGAAGGGATGGTTGTTTCAGATCCACACTGAGTTTCAAGCCTCAGGCACGAGATTCAGGAGCTTGACTGGCACCTAAAAAAAACTCGGGGATGGATCAGGAAGGCAGCTGGGGAGGTGGCATGAAAGGTCACAGACTTGCCAGTTCCCCTTAAACACGGGTAACAATGTTACCCCAATTACAGATCAATCAGAAAGGTGACCTGGCCCTGGTAATAAAGGACCCAAAAAGTATCACCCAGGGAACACAATTACCAGTGTAATTAGATGGAAAGCCCCAACCTCTGAAGGGTAACAAAACCTGTCCTCCCCTGGCACTGGCAAACACAGGAGCAATAATTCCCCAGGAGAACAGAGGGGAAGACAGGCTGAAGCATTCACTAATCTCTTTACCTTCTCTAATCCTCATCTGGGAAACTCAATATGCTAACACAGACATTAAAATTCACTCATCCCCTCCTTCAAGAGGGCTCTCTGTTCAGCTGCTTACCTTCTCTGAACTCGTTCAGCAGCTCCTCCTTGGTCCAGTTGCAAGAAGTGATGAGGAAAAAGCCCTCTGGTTTCAGCACCCTGCCCAGGGATCTCAGGTACTGCTGCCGCTTCCCCGCCGCGTTTTCGGGGTCCAGGCTCACGGCATCAAAAGTCCCCTTGTCAATGCAAATGTCAAAGCCTGACAGCTCAGCTGATGGAGCCAGGAAGTCTTCCACCTAAACCAGAAGTCTACAGCTGTTGAAAACAATCTTCTCCTCGGGAGCTCTTGAATCTTTTATGTGAAGCAAGACTTTAAAATGCAAAGCTTCCAAACCTGACAATAGTTGTGCTTGGGGAAGGGTAACTCACAGGCTTTTCAGTGCCATGGCAGCTTCTTCTCTTCTCTATGTATTATGTGGTGATCTATTTGCTGTAATCTAAAGCTCAAACTAACGTGCTTGAAGCTCATTCTTTAAATCATCACTTGTACTTTGATCCCTGCCGTGTGCCAGGCACTGCACAGATGCAGAAGAACAGACAGTCCCTGCCACAAAGAGATTTTACAACTGACACACAAGAACTGAGACATCACACAGGTACAGAGCTGGAAGACACAACAGCACAGCAAAGAGGGAGCTGAGAATGACAGGCAGCCACAGAATGAGGCTGGAAGGGACCTTTGGAGGTCATCTGGTCCTACCCCTGCTCCAGCAAGGCCTCTCAAACCTGCTGCTGCACAGGTACTTCCAGGGGTCCTGTCACTGAAGGATTTCTGCCTCTATCTCCACTCTGAAATTCAGAATGTAGCAGCCAAAATACAGAACTCACCAAAGGGGGAACCACTGCTCTGCTCCCTGCTCCAGGCAGGGAAATCCTGTCAGCCCTAATGGCTGCTACAAACAGAAAACAAAAGTAAAGACCAAAACTCTCCTTGTCAACAGAGGTTTATTTGGTTAGAGTTCTCTCACAAATTAATGTCAAAAGACATTATCCATTTAGTACCTTGAGTGCATCTGAATATCAACTAGGCCATTTAATCTTGGCTTCAATTGCTCTCTGTTTCCTCAATGAACTTTCTCTCAAGACTTACCTTTAATTTAATGTTAGACATCCCTTCTTTCTCTCTCACTTTTTCTGAAAGCTGTATTGCAGCAGGAGAGTAATCAATCCCTGTGAGATTCATGTAGCCAGACTTTGCCTAGATGGGAGAAGAGAATCTTAATCAATGTGCCAGCAATTTTTTTTTACCCAACCAGTATTTTCCCTACCTATAATTCACCTCATCTCTCCTCCTCTTACTGACAAGGGAAAAAAATAAATTCACCTTTTACTCATTTTCATACCTCATAGCTCTTTTCATTACAAGAGCTCAGGGAAGGAGTTGAAATAACTCCATTCTGCCTAAATACCTCATCACAAGAACTGCTGACTGAAAGTTGGTTTATGTCAAGTGGAAAACTGAGCAGAACTGTGAGAAGTAACACCCTGGAGAGGAACAGGCTCCCTTATCTGTACCAAAAGTAACCTAGAAACCAGGAATTTTCAGTGATGAGAACATGTGACAATGCCAGATGCTTCAAAATAAGTTAAAAAAAACAACCTCTCTGACACTTGAGATTGAGCAACTATTTGGTTTATAACCCAAACTGTAAGAGCCAAAATACACAGTACATTGTACAAGTACAGAAATCCACTGCAAAATCATACATTTTTCTCATTGTTGATGCTAATGCCTATTTGAATAC
The DNA here is from genome assembly GCA_013400695.1 of Neodrepanis coruscans. Classification (NCBI taxonomy): domain Eukaryota; kingdom Metazoa; phylum Chordata; class Aves; order Passeriformes; family Philepittidae; genus Neodrepanis; species Neodrepanis coruscans. The sequence goes on along the minus strand of VYZS01013354.1, from coordinate 4,605 downwards.
CATCATCTGCATGCTGCAAGGTCTCTGTATCAGCAATTTTCAGGCAGGTTATGCATCACATAAAAGAGACTAGGGAGACTTTGTTAATCTAAGTTTGGAGGAGATAAGGATAACCCAGCTCAGGGAACTTGGGCAGTGAGATCCAAGCAACCCTTTGGCAAAGCAGGTGGGCACCTTGCATCAGGAGGGGAACAGGGACACACTCCTTCACCCCCAGGCAGCAGCTGAAGGGACCAGCTCGGGGTTATCACGTGTGTGAGAGGGTCTGGCAAGATCCAAACCCAACAGCAAAGAGCTCTGATGCTATGGCCAGCTGCAGGCTGTCACAGCAGACAGAGGGAGGAGGCCTGGCTTTGTTTTAATTTGGAAAAACACACGGACTTGAACTGGCATTAAGCAACCAGCTGCGTGTCTACTTGTTCCAGAGGCCGACACCTCCAAAACCATCAGGAGCTTTCACAACAGCCCTTCCTCCTTCCAGCAGCCCCTCAGGCCTGTGAGCTCAGTGCTAACCAGCTGTTCTGAACTGAGGGCTCATTGCAGCTGAAACACAAAGACACTGTTGTTTGCATGGGATGGAGAACAGCTCATTGCTCAGGCTCCTGCCCACGGAGCGAAGCAGACCTTCCTCAGATGCCTGTGCTGAAGGCTTGGGGGTGGAAGAGTAATTCCCACAACAGCTCCTCTGTTTGGAAAGGAAGGGCTTGAGTCACTTCAGGGAGTTCCCATTCACTCCTGGAGTCTCCAGGGCAGAGAAGGAGGGTTTAGAGATAAACAACATCAAATGCTGCTCAACCTGTAGGGCCTGACTGTGACAGGAAGGGATCCCTCACTCACGTGCCATCCTGCAGCTGGACTCCTGCCCTGGAGGGGGTATTTATTTATGGCACTCTTCTGCCAGGAAGGAGCAGATTAAAGAGCAGAGGGCTCTTTGCAGTGGTGTCAGCTCTGCCCTGTGTTCAGGCAGACACCCCAGTGTGGGTGAGCACCCTCCACTCCAGAGCAGCTTTTCAATATTGTTGGCTCCCACAACACTCATAAAAATAAGAGGAGATCAGAGCTTTATGCAGCAGCAGTGTTTCCTTAGAACAGCTGGAATTCTTGCAAGGCAAAAGGACTGTGTCCAGGCAAAAGAACCAAATCAGCCCCACCAAATCCTTGAAGTTCACAGGGGTGGGGCCATGGCCTGTTGCACATAAAAAACAGTAAGGGCTTCTACTTTGGTGATAATCAGGAATCACTCAGACACCCTCAAGTAATTTCCTTCTAGAGAGGTGCTACTATTGTCCTCTATGCCTGGGTCTTTTCAAAAAATTCCTTCTACACTAAGCAAGTGAGAGCCTGAATTATTTAGCATAAATAATGTAATTTTTGGAGTCACTTTTCAAATGGGAACTGGACTGAAAATTTCCTGTGAGAGCAACCACAGAACTCTGAGGTGCTTAATGTGAGGGAGGAGGGTGTTCTCACAGCAGTTTAATAGTTTTTAAGAGCTATCAGGCTGTCATTTTCCCATTACAGGATGAAAATAAGTTTCTCATTTGTAAGTGGATTCAGTATAAAATTGAAATCTCACAAATAAGATTTTTCTGTTGGATATTTCAGTGGTGATAGAGCTGGCTACTACTGCACTTAACAATCATCATTATTAGGCTAATTTCTCTTAATGAGATGAGCAATTTCTGCTTTTGATGACATAACTTCCCCTGTGCTGTGGTGCTGAGGCCAGTCCTCATAAAGGCTTTAGAGACTTCTAAAATCAAAAATAATGTTCAAAAAATTTCCATTATAAACCTGACTTTGACCTCCAGCCCTTTCAATTCCTGCAGTAATTAATGGAGCCAGTGGAGAATGCAGAACTACAGAAGCTGTGACAGTATGACAGCCCCCTCCTTTACCAACTCCCCTGCAGTATTGCACCAAAAAATCAATTAAAATTGGAAAAAAAATACTAGAACTCCTAAACATCTTGGTTTTGCTGTGTCACAACACTTCAGAACACACCTGACCAGAGTTTACACCCTGACAGAAATGGACACTTCTTGAAGAGTGAACCACTTCTTAAGTAATTTACATAAAAGCCCTTGGTTTTACCCACTGTTTTTCACATCATTAAGGAGTGTTATTATCAGAATTAAATGCAGAGAAAGGGTCTGGTTTTGCACATGAGGGGACTTTGTGCATCAGTCAACCCCCTTATCTGGGGGTGTTTGCACAACAACGGGAAGAAATGCAGTTTTAAGTGCAGAGAGATAGAAAGGTGAAGTTAAAATAAGGGATGCTCAGGCTGATTGACCTGAAGAAATCCTGTAAATTTTGCAGCCTGGAGTGTTGACACCTTTTGTCTTTCACACAGGTTACAGCTCACCACCATTACTATTGACACTTGTATTTAAACTGCTCCACTTGGAGCCCTGATTCTGCACAAAAAAATTACACAATATACCAACCAATTCGACCAGTAAGACACCATTCCCAGTTCCAATGTCCAGCACAGAGCTGTCCAGGGGCACTCTGTGTTTTTCCAGCCACCTGATTATGCGCACCATGCTCTCCTCCCCAAACCTGGGAAAAACAAGGTGATTAAAGCAGCAAAAATGTCCACAAGGTGCAGCACATTTATTCCCTCACTCTCTCCAGCCTCTGCAGAGCCCCCCTTAATGTTACTGAAGTAGCTGCCATAGCTCATGTTTGATTTGCTCAAAATAAAATTAATCACACAGCCCCAAAATCCACTGAAACCCCAACTCTAGGAGGTGAAATCATCCATGTGTTAAAAAAAGGGAGCAGCAAGGGCAGCTTGTGTGGTTAAACCTGAGTTCAGGGATAAATTCCTGTGTAAGGACAGTTGTCCCAGTGCAGCTGAGAAACCTGCTCTGCAAAATTGGGCAAGGGAGGAACTGGAGGCTTTAAAGTTTAAACTCCCCATTGTTGTGTCAGCAACCCAGTGAACTGCTGGCTGTGTTTTTGCAGTGTCTGTTCTGGTCAGGAAACAAGAGCAGCACTCTGTAGGAGTTGTTTCATTTACCAGATTTCCCCGGCATCTCCAATGTCCTGGAAAGTCTGCAGCTCCCTCTCATAGGCAGCATCCCAGCTGGAATCAGAGGGGGAAAGAAAGGAGAGGGTATTCCAGTTAATACTGGGGAATATTTAGGTAAAGAGTGAGGGGGAGAAAAGCTGAAAGAGGGGACATGTAGGCTGGATGATAGCAGGAAAAAAATCCTGACTGTGAGGGTGGTGAGATGCTGGAACATCAAACTGTGGGAGTGAGTCCAGAGGAGCCACGGAGATGCTCCAAGGGCTGGAGAAGAGAAGGATCCAGGGAGAGCTTGGAGCCCCTTCCAGAGCCTAAAGGGGCTCCAGGAGAGCTGGAGAGGGACTGGGGACAAGGGATGGAGGGACAGGATGAGGGGAGTGGGTTTGAACCGAAGGAGGGCGGAGATAGATGGGATATTGGGAAGGAAGAGAAGCTGTGGCTGCCCCATCCCTGGAAGTGCCCAAGGCCGGGCTGGAGCCACCTGGGACAGTGGGAGGTGTCCCTGCCCAGGGCAGGGGGAGGGAATGGATGGGGTTTCAGTTCCCTCCCGCCCCATCCCCTCCCGCACTCACTGCTCCCGCGTTCCCAGCGCCGAGGGCTCGAACAGCCCCTGCCCGGGCCCCGCCATGGCCGGAACCGCCGGGCGGGGCCGGGGGAGGGGCCGCCACCGGGATCCGGGGAGGGAGCGGGATCGGGAACTGGGCAGGGGTTTGGGCAGGGATCGGGATGAGGCTCGGGACAGGGACCCCCCAAACCCTCCCCCGCAGTGCCCAGGCCCGGGTGCTGTGTGAAAGCCGCCCCTGCCCATGGGCGGGATCGAGGTCCCTTCCCACCCGGGAATCCCGGGCTGGGATTCCGTGGGAATGGGATTTAAAAGCCCGCTGGGTTTTGGGGTTTTTTTGTGCTTTTCGGTGCTTGTGCGAAACACGAATTCCACAAACGTGGCTGCTTTTACAGGGCTTTTTTTAATTTTTAAGGTGTATTATTTAAAAACCCGGCGATGGAGGGCAGCGGTCCCGGGTGTGCCGGAGGATCCTGGAATGGTTTGGATGGGGATGGGAATGTCACAGCGCCCCGTCCGCGGGCACCGACACCTCCCTCTACCCCAGGGGGCTCCCAGCCCGCCCTTGGACAGTCCCAGGGATGGGGCAGCCGCAGCTTCCCTGGGAATCCCATCCCAGCCCCTCCCCGCCGGGAATTCCTTCGCGATATCCCACCTAACCCTTCCCTATGGCAGTTTTGCAAGGGCTGCCCGCGGCACTCAATGCTCCGGCCTTATTCACAAGGTGGCAACGACTCCCACTCCACAATCTTATTCCTAACCCACCGAACCCCCTCCTTGCTCCCCGCAATTCCCGTTTTTCCCACTCCGGGACGCTCCTTTTGTGTCGTCCCCACCTCCCGCCATTCAGAACTACACTCCCCATGATGCCCCGCGGCGGCGCCCCCTCCCCGCCGGAAGCGGCGCGCGGGCGTTGCGCGTGCGCGGTGGGCGGCGGCGGCGGCGGTGTGTCCGTCATGGCGGCCTCCATCTCCGGCTACACCTTCAGCTCCGTCTGCTACTGCAG
>VYZS01013344.1:0-11404 GCA_013400695.1 Neodrepanis coruscans | reverse complement strand
TAATTCCTTTATGGGTCCTCTTCATCCTGGGCTGGTCTGCAGTTTTGTGTTACTGTGAACATGAAGTTCAATCAGTTGAACCACATTTAGTATGCACTGAAAACAAATTAAAGCTACTTATTTCTTTCTCTGGCCTCAGATTTGTGTGCCAGACAATTGTAAAATCTTTCCATTACTTGGTCTTCAAAAACAGATGTCATGCCTTAAGTAGGACAGCTATCTCTAAGAGAACATACTACGTGAAATCAGCATGTTCTTTTATGCTTCTTAGTGTCCAGGTTGAAGACTGAAGAAGACTTCCGTGGTGTGCTGTTTTCTCATGTTAAATAAATTGTTTCTGCAGTTTCTTACCTCACTGCAGAACTAGGTAATGGGAAAAAAAGTGCATATAGATTTACTTGTTGACTGATTGAAGTTCCATCCTTCAAAAAGGTAGAGTTAAAAGGAATTATTTCACACACATTAGTACACAGTAATGACAGCTGCTGAGAGATCCATATGATCCAGCTAGGTCTTAGCCATGTACCGTTTTCCCACTTCTATGGGTTTTAATTGGAGAGCTGCTCCTGACTTGTTTGTTTCATTACTAGTTCTTTGGAGTTCAGAAGATGTCCAGAATACAAAACCCCCTCAATTCCTGGTAGGCCTCAGTCGCAACAATGAAAAAACAAACCTCATGGTATCCCTGGTGTAGGCATACTTCAGGACTTCAAAGCAGGTCCTGTAGCTGCTCCTGGGCATCAAACATCTGGTGGATCTGCCCAAAAATAACATGAACAAAGCAGAATTCCATTACTAAAGAAGAATATTATTCTGAGTTTGGAGTTCCTGCTGTTTAACATGTAAAGCTATTAAGTAAAGTTCACCAAACAGGTGAAATAGAAATATGATTATCAGATTAGCTGATGACCATGTGGTAGGCTGAAGGCTCATCAGCTTTCATGCAAGGGATCAGAAAGAAAAGTTTTTCCCATTCAAGTCTGATGCAGGCTTAGCTCTGTACTGATTTTCCTCATCTTGGTCCCCCCACACCCCAATAAGGGAATTATTTCTGATTTCAATCATTATCTGAAAGTCCAGACAAAAGTTATATAGATTAACTCACTGGGAACTAGTGAATTAAATAGTAATTCCTACACATAGTAGTGTGCCTGTAGATAACTTGTGCTATTCCTATAAGTACCTTGACATTTTCCTACTCCTGCCATTTCTGTTTATATATCAGTGTAGACATTTTAAAGCTGTCTGCAAAACTAGTCTATAATTTGAGTTTTCTGAGTGAAAGCCTGCATTCTTTTCCCAGAAAATGAGAATTTCATACCAGGAATTTTCTGCTTAGAATCTTCTATCTCTGCTATGACTGTATTTTCAAATCTCCTATTACCTCAAGGAAGATTTCTCAGTTTGAGACTGTGAGAGGATTATCTAACCACCATTTGGATGAGAGCTTATTAGAGGAATGCAACAAGATTTATTAAAAAACAAAAATATGAATGAAAAGACATATATATATATAAGTGGTACCAGTCACACCTCCCTCATACATGAAAAAAACTGCGCCTCCTGCACATGTGAAACCATCCCCCAAACACACAACCCCAAGAACCCAAACACCCTGGGACCCAGCCACCAAAAACACCCCAAAACGAAACAACTGTTGAAACTGTAACCAGAAGGATTCAGGCAGTAAGCAGAGTGCCGAGTCTGCTATCACTGCTGTGTAGCCGGAGTAAAGAATCTGCAGCAATCCTCTGCCATGGGAAGCACAGAACAGCCCAAGATGCAGGGAAAAGTCCAGAACCCCTGGGGACCCGGCTGGAGGCTCAGGCGACAGACCACAGCCAGGATGAGGAAAGTGGGCAGTCCAAAGGAGATGGCTGAAACCTGGCATGCGCCACCTTCATTTTCAACACAGCCTGTGGAAGAGAGAGAGTGCAAGCCTGAGTCCAACAGTCCTTTTAAAAACCTCTCAAACTTCCCCCGCTTCCTTCCAACTTCACCCAGCTCAGCTGCCAAACTGCCCAACCTGCTAAACACAGCTCCGAGCCTTCCATCTCACCTGCCTTCTGCCCTCTTAATTTACTACATGAAAACAAAAAAGAATTAAAAGGATTCGACACAAATACATATCAAAGGTATTTTCTGGGCACTTAAGCCATGACACATCAGCAGTCTTTTTTTTAAGTTTTATATTTAAAAATTTAATTTAGATGCAAACACTATACTAGGTGCTTCACAGAAACCAGATGCAGACTTTTCTCTTACCAGGGAAGGATTCTTTTTCAGAGCAGGTATTTAAGTTAAAGAACTTGAAACTTATCTATTAGCACACTTGGCATGGTTAGTATTCTTAAAAGAGGAATATCAGCAGTTGATTAGATTTACACAGCATTGTGTCTGGACGTGTACAAACACAAACTGTAAACTGGTTTCAAAAAAACTCATTGGGGATTCTGAAAGCTAGCTCACATACCTAAGTCATCTTCTTTATTAAGCTCCTCTGCATGTTAACAGGCTGCATGCTACACCATTTCGTATTTAATTAGACTGCAGAGATAAAATGAAACAACAAACACTGAAATAGCTATAGAACTATATAGAACAGACGTGTGGGCAAACACATTGGGAAATAATTTTTTACTGTATAGTTTCTTAAGAAGTCTCATTTCTGAAGTATAGCTCACTTCTTCTGGATAGACATGATAATTATGTCATGGTGAGAATGAAATTTTGTTGCTCAGCAAGTAAGTAACATGTCCTTCTTGAAAAAGAACTAATAATGACATTTTTGTTACCTGACATTGCAGACCAGAACAGCTGTAACACATAACACACTTGCCATGGGTTGGAGAATGGAAATCGTTTCTCCCCTTCCCAGCTCGGTCCCGTTTGGAGCCCCGCGAGTTGGAGTGGGGCCTGCCCCCCAGTGCAGCCCAGCGGGCGCGCTCCAGCGGGCAGCGTCCGATGAGCTCTCGCTGGACATGGGGGGTCCGGGATAGAGGGCATGGGCCTTGAGCCAGGGCGGCCCGAGCCACATCTCTCCTCTCCGATGCAGCGCCAGGTGGCCGGGGGAAGCCCCGGGCCCCGAGTGAGGGCGCACCCGGAGCCCGGTGGCAGCAGCGGCGCTGCACCGGCAGCGGCACAAGCACAAGCGGGGGCCAGTTTTTCCCCTTGTGGCAGGGGAAGCGGTGGCACGGCGACAGCCATGGAGGCAGCNTTTTTTTCTTTCTCTTTTGGAGGGGTGGACTTCCTCTTTCTCAGAATTGCATTCTTCCTCGTGAATTCCTGGGAGGCGGATTTTCTTCCTCGGGGAGGGGGGTTATTTCTTCCTTTTTGTTTTTTTTTCCCTTTGTGTTTTTTTTTTTTTCTTTTCCCCGGGGGCGAGTGGTCTGGCCATTATCGGCGACTATTGCCAGGGTTCAAAGACCACATCTCTTCCATCAGCACTAAATCCCTTCCTGGGGCTATTGGGAAGGGGAGGGAGGGGGCGCTCGCGGTTTCTAACTTTCTTGAGTGTTTTTCTTCAGTAAAAGCTGAGCAGAAGCTCGCGCTGCTGGGGGTCCTCAGACTGGCCGCGTGCTCCCTCTAATTACCCTGGCGTCTCCCTGGGAGCATCAGAGAGAGACCAGCACTATTTCCAGAGTGTCCTCATCCTAACACGGGCCTTGGGAAACTTAATTTGTCTGTTTTGTTTGCACTTTATTGTCGGGTTTTGTGTGTGCGCGAAATAAACTGTGATATTTGTGTGTTTCCTTCATTTTGGGATATGTCTGTGGCTTCTCTCGGAATCTCTTGTCCAAAATTGCTAAATTTGTGGTAAAACCACGACAACATGTTACACACTTCAGAAAGAGGGGGCAAATGAATCATATAATTCATCAAATGTGCCACTTCTATGAGAATTGAATTTTGACACCATTTCAATCCATAACCTCATTCTCAGCTTGAGTGACTTTTGCCTTCTAACTACACTAGCCCTGATCCCCTCATTACTTCCCCTGTGCACCCTTCTCAGCTGTGTTTGAACAGGGGTTTAGGGGATTCACAGGGAAGACCAGAGCCAGGAATTCACAAACTGATACAACTGGGCAAGAGGTACAGGAGGGGTGAAAGACAGTAGGAACAGAAAAAACAAAAGAAAACCCAAGATGTACAGCTGATACGTAAGCTGAATTTCCCATTGCAAAAAGCATCTATGACCATTTTACATATTCATTTGCATGAGAAACAATTTTTTAAACTCCAAAATTTCTCTGAGAGCTATTTTTACCATAATTACTTCAATTATTTCTTTGTGTTGCCGTCTGCTTATGAGACAGAGACATATCTGAGAATTATTAGTTACATAAGCATGTATCATGTACATCCAAAATATACCTCCTAGCAAATAGTGGTATGGAATATACATGTTTGCATAAATTTAAACATTTTATAAAAACTGTCGTGGGGAACACATTCATTCTGGTCCTGATTCTGATAGGCAAGTCTTGTGTGGGGTTTCCTACAGCACAAACTAAGCCTAAGAAGTTCTAACTTCTCTAAAAAAATAATAAATAAGCAGACGTATCTAATAATTGCTTGAACTGGCCTGGCTGCTCTCAGAAATGCATTAACTGAGTATCATAAATAGCTTCATTAACAGATGGAAAAGCTCCAATACCTGAGTAACATTAAGTCCAGAAACAGAATTCTTCTGACATATGGCCCTTTTAGACTCCAGTGGTACATCTAAAACATAATAAACCTGAATAACAATTAGATTGAACAGATTCAGAAATAGTAGAAAGTTTTGAGCAATTAAATACAAAGGAATATGTTTCCAGCTTAGACTTTTAGAGAGGAAGACACAGGACTGAAATGTTCAGAAATAGAACTTTGTATTTATATATTTAAAATGCAAATTATCACAAATTGAGCCTCAATAACAGGATAAAGGTCTAGCTTTACCCAACAGCAAAAATCCACAAAATGAGATACCTAATCTGCCCATTTTCACCTCCTCTTATCAAAGTGTAAGGTCTTCTGGTCTGGTTCTTACACAGCCTGTCCCCAAATCTTTTACCTCTAACAACTGGTCTGCAGACATCTCGCCTCCTCAGGGATATAATTTATTGTCTTACAGCTATTTACAGTCTGTTACTAGGGCATAAATAATGGTACTTGCAGCTGACAAATTCCAGGAACATCTGTGGTCTATAAATGATTTCATCCATAGACAATTTCACGTTGAGTACTGTTTACTCTGAAATCCCACAACCAATCCAAATGTGAATGTGAAGACACATTTTGTAGTGCATAAAATGTGAGCATGAGTTGTGGGAAGAAACACAAGGCTGCAGCTGACACTCATACAAAGACAGAGAAATGAGAAATAAAGGTGTCAAAGAACTAGACATATATTCCTGCTACATCTATCAGATCTCAAGATTAACAAAAGACAGGATGGAGAGCTGGTGTATAAGTTAAAGAGCATATACACATGTGAAATCTGATTGTAGAGTGTATTGAATGCAAAGCAGGCACAAAAAGGTGAAGCAGCCTTTTAAAAGTGCTGTACAGGAGCTGGTGGTTGGCAGTTCATGCAGATACCAACAAGGCCTGTAGCAGTGGGAGAGAAGTTCTTGGTTACAGACGTAGACTTTTGTCCAGAGGCTTTGAATCAGAACTTCTTGGACAGTGTTCTCTGAAATATCTCTAATTCTAAGCACAGTGATGTACAGACAAGCAGCCAGAAATAAATGTATATATTTCTGTATTCTCTCATAAATAGGGATGATTTAGATTTTAAAAAATGAAAGCTTTTCAAGAAATATAGAATCTGAAGAAAAATATTTTTAAAGACATTTTAGAATTGAGCGTCAATATGGACCTACACAAGAACAAATAAGTTTCAGATAATTCTTTCAATTCAAGAAAATTCTTGGAAAGAAAAAGATATAACAGCAGTTAACAAAATGTAGGCAAGCAGGCTAAAAGTACAAAACTCAGTGAAATGGGGAAATACATATAAGCAGTTGGATTTAGGCTATCTGTGTTGATAGTTTTACATGAAATTACTTTTTATATAACACTTCCGTGGAATTGTGCTTTTACAAAATCCTGTAATCCAGTTTTAAATAATAAGTATTTATGGTTAATAATATACATTTAAAAGACATAAATATATATTTAATATGCCAGTTGGAAATTTGATAGAACATCATCATTTTGCTGTCTGTTATTATAGTCCAATTACTTAGGAATACTGTACTTATGAAAAGAAAGTGGGTTGATGTTAAAAAAATAGAGTCAAGCAAGCCATTGTTGTCACATTATGTCAGAGTTTTCATAGATTGAAATTTGTCATTAAATTTGAAAGAATATAATAGTAGTTATACACTGACTAAATTGTAAAAAATTATGCTCTAAAAATGATGAAAAACATTATAATAATTATGAAGAAAAACAAGAACATTAAATCTTCAATTAACTCTCCATAATCAAAGTGAATTTGGAGAACACGGTGCATAAGCTTTACTTTAAAACAACTTTGATAACTATTTACTGAAGTTAGTGTGTTCACAAGAGAATAACTGATTTACATCAGTAGCATCCTGGTCCAGGACAGAAGACTGAAGTGGCAATAACACTACAAATTTCATTTTTGCATAATAGGAGATATACAGCAGTGACAATCCTGTGGAGGATACTCCCTCTTTCAATGTGGAATCCATACATGCAGGAGGAAGAGAGGACAAAATAAAAAGAACTGCTGACAGGATACAACATTTCCAAGAATATATTAGTTTAAAAATATCTGAATAAATGCTTACATTAAATAATATACTACTAATCAGAAGACAAAAACCAAAATGTATCAGGAACACACACACACAAAAACCCAAAAAACAAAAACCATCAAAAAACAAGAGAGCTATCACTGTTAAACAGCAAAGAAAGTAATAAAAGAAACAGAAAGTCAAGCTTCCAAAAAGGAAGGATTTGTAAAATAAAGGCACAGAAGAGGATAAAATGTCAAGTTAGATATAAAACTGGAAGGAGAGAAGCTAGAACAGGACAAAAATATTTTAAAGAGAAACTTGCTGGAGGCATAAAAAATAATAATGAACATTTTCAAATACATCAGAAGGAAATCTGCTAGAGAATTCACAAGGCTGATAGATGATAACCATAAAAAAGAATTCAAGGAGGATAAGGAAAACAGCTAAATCAAATTTATTTTATGTGTTATTCACTAAACAGGGATTAGACAGCTTCCAAAACAAGGTTTCTGCATATTCCTCAGAGGATGAGATAAACTGTCCCTAATGGAAGTGTGAATAGAATATTTCATTGGGTGAGACCTACAACAATCCTCTAGTCCAGCAGCCCGACCAATTCAGGGCTGAACAAAAGTCAAAGTATGTTATTGATGGCATTGTCCAAATACTTCTTGAACACTGACAGGCCTGAAGCATCAACCATTCATTGATCACCTCTCTAGGAAATCTGTTCCCAGTCTTTAATCACCCTCTCTGTAGGAAAACACTCCCCAGTGTCAAGTCTGAATCTCTCTTGAAGCAGTTTTGAACCATTCCTAGATACTATCGCTGCATACCAGAGAGAAGAAAACAGCATTTCTTTCTCCACTTCCCATTTTTTTTAGATTTTGGAAGAAATGGGTGCAAGGAAGAATAACAGGATTGGTTGGTTCCACTCAAAAATCCTTAAGAGACAAAAAAGCTGAAACTGATGAATTAACATTTTTATATATCTTAGGAAAACAAAAAGATAACCATTCCTAATGAAAACAACCTAATTTTCAAGAAGGGCTGTTGAATTCTACATAATCTATTTGAAAGCATTTTTTATTTGGTGAACAGTATCTTTGATTTGGAGGGAAGGGAAAAAATCTGGTTTAATCTTTGTACTTCACAATCTGAGTTTTCAAAACTGTCACTAATTAAAGTCAAGACTCTTGTATTGGGGGGTGGGGGGTGATGTCCAAGTCACTGTAGTATACACACAAAAGAATCACGAGCCATGCAGTTCCAGGAGATTCCAAAATGTAATAATAAAATCATTGTAAATTCAGCATTATATATACTTTATCGTAGTTTACATTTCTACAGACAATTAATTGACAGTCTGACATGATGTCCAGAGCTGTCTTCTTTCAATTCTCTGCAGACATACCATGATCATGGGATCCCGATATCTAATGTTTTCATTCTTCTGTCCTTCTGTGATATGCAGCCTTCTGATGGCTTGGGCACGCTCAGTTAGCAACTTTAAGTATACTACACTGTTGTAAAGGGAATGCTGGACTGAGAATTGTCATGAGAAGTAGCAATGGCCATGCAAGCTAAAAGCACATGTCTACTAATCTTATAATTGATAAGTTCCCTAGCAACAGGTATTTTTTGGGGAGGATAATTTTTTTTTTCCCTTCTTGTAGAAGTTGAAAAAAAAATTAATGCTCCAAAATACAGAACCTTTTGTTTTCTTTGAAGTGAAAATTTATCAGAAGTCAAATGTTCATGTGTTGGACAAAGAACTTTTTGCTTTTCATTACACTATTCTAAGCAAACTGATGTTGGGAAGATGAAGTGAGCAATGTGAAGTCTGTATTATTACATTTTTTTGCCTAAATTGGGGATTTAGAACTAGGTAGTAGCCCTAATGTAAAAGAATATGGTCTTGACATATTAGCACTGAAGCAGACAGAGTTATGAAAAAGGAAAGGGGAGGGACTTGCATTCTGTTGTAATTTTGCTGTATTAATTTTCTGCTGGTAGTTGATACAGTCCTCCATTCTGGATTCAGTTTTAGAATAATGTTGCTAACACACTGATGTTTTAGTTGCTCAGTAGTGCTTACTCCAAATCAACAACTTTGCAGTTTCCAGGCTTTGCCAAAGAACAGGTACAAAAGAAGCAGGAAAGAAACATGGCCAGTACAGATTACTTGAATGGTCCAAAGAGATACTCCATACCACAGAACATCATGCCTAGTACAGAAACTGGGGGCAGTTGACCACGAGCTGCCAGCTGCTGCTCGGGGATGGGCTGGCCATTGGTCAGTGGTTGATGAGCAATTGCATTGTGAACACTTGTTTTAATTGGGTTTTATCCCTCTCTGACATTAGTATTTATTATTAGTATTTATTATTATGATTGCTACTACTATTAACTGTATTTCACTTCTTAAACTGTCCTTATCTTACTACAAGAGTTTCACCTTGTTTCCCAATTCTCCTCCCCATCCTACAGGAAGGTAGGGGAAGTGAGCAAACGTCTGCACAGTACTTAGTCGCTGTCTGGGGTTAAACCCTAACACACTCATGCTACAATAATCAACTTAATTTTTCAGATGTGATGTAGATAACAGCTGCTGTAAAATGGTGCCTTGTACTGAGGAATATCACAAGAGCTCAAAGGAAAAGAAATATATAAGACAAATATTATATGTAAGTAATCATTTGAGAAAGATTATTCAAAGAAGATATTATAGCTACAGAGACATATTATATGTGTAAGTAAATGTATAAGTATAGTTTTATATATAATTACACAAAATATATAGATATAGATATATATACACATAGAGAAATGTCTTAATAAATTTCCACAGTGTATGTGAAAAAAGATTTTAATTCTCATGTATGACTCCAAAATATATATTATTCTTATCAGCCATTAAACAAATAGGAAACCAATGAACAGAACTGTCAGTAGTTTTAATTAATCTGTGGAAAGCATACATTAAGCTGTATCTTCGGTGCAGAGGAGACTTTGATAAATGGCAATTTAACTTTTTTTAATTAAAAATAAAACTAAACTTACATCCTATGCATTTAAAGGTATAAATTGGATGTAAAATATGGTGTTAGCTGATTGTGTATACTCAATTTCATTTTTCTTAAAGTACCTTGGAAACTACTGCTCCATAAAAGGAATCTTCATCATGATCAATGTCCTGGAAGTCTTTTTTTTAATTTATTTTAAATCTGCTAGCAAACACCAAAAGCTAGCAAGAACCTTAGCTGGCAATGAACTAGTGAAAATCAACCAAATACTGTTGCTGCCTTTGCTCAGAAGGCAGGATGTCTGTTTCAAACTCTGGCTGGGTGCTATAGGTACACAATAATCCATAGTGTGCAACTGCTGAAGCACATCTCGGTGGAGTCATTATTAATGAATGGAAATACTAAGACCCATGTGGCAAGGATCTCATTTCATATGAAGACCATATATCCCCTAAATGAAGAAAAATCCTTCCACTCCGTATGTAAGTGTTCCACCCCAGGTCTAAGCCACACACCACCCGGGCAGTTTACGTATAATTAATGCTCCAAGAGATTTCACCCATGCAAACTCTCACAAAGTCAGTAGTTCTTTGATACCTTGAATTATGTAAAGATGGCAGATTCCAAGTGTATTCCCAGGAGAAGTTTGTTTAATTTAGCAAGAAAATAAGCATTTTGGCAAAAGCTTCAGGGATAACTGTCATGGTTTAAGTGCCCAGAAAAATACTTTTGACATGTAAACGTGTTGAATCCTTTTCCTTATTTTATTTTCCTGGCGTGAATTCACGCGGCGTGGGCTGGCAGCGAGTGGTGGCAGCAGCAGTGGTGGCTCATTCCAGTGGCACAGTGGCTGATTCCAGCAGCGCAGCGGCAGCAGGAGGCCACAGTGCCACGGGCCGGTGGTGGGTTGGTGCACCTGGGTGCATTTCTGCACAGCAGTACCGTGTGAGTGGATGGCCACTTGCCACCAGCTCCCAGACCTTGTGGCCCAGTGTGGGCATTGCCATGTTTGGGAACATAAACCAGCAGAAGGCAGATGGAACTGACAGCTCGGAGCAGTCTTCCTATTGGCCAGGGATGGGATGCACATGGTGGGGATTGGAGAGATGTTTTAAAGGACCGGCAGGCTCGGGCTCTCCCTCTCTTTTTCCCTGGGACTGTTCCAAGAGGGAAATCGTGCGCCGGGTTCAGCAGTCTCCTTGGAGCTATCCAGCCTCTCATCCCAGCCATGGTCTGCCTCACGAGCCTCCTGCTGTGTCCCGGGGTTTCTTGATTTTTGCATCCCAGACTGCTCTGCGGAGGATTGCTGCAGATTTCTGATCTTGGCTGCATGCAGTGGCAGTGGACAAGTCACTCTGTCTTCTGCCTGGATCCTTTCTGTTAGTTTCAATAATTGTTTTGTTTTAGGGTTTGGGGTGTTTGGTGGCTGGGGTGGGACCTGGGTCCCAGGAGTTTTGGTTTTTAGGGTCGTGTGTTGGGGGAACGGTTTTCAGGTGTATGGGGGGGTGGTTTTCTTTGAGCTTTTGTTCTTGTTTCATTTCCTGTGGCTGGTACCATATTTCTATGAATACATTACTTCAATAATGTTTTTATTTTTTTTTATTTTTAATAAATCTT
>VYZS01013341.1:0-19376 GCA_013400695.1 Neodrepanis coruscans | reverse complement strand
TTTTGGTGCCTTTTAAATTATGATTCTTTTATCTGTGTCTTCTTCTTCTGTTGCTCACCAGGATGTTCAGTTTTATCTGCAATGCACCTGGCTTATTTCTTCTCCAAGCCTGCTTTTAATCTTCCTTGGATTTTCATCTCTGATCTCTGTCTGACCTTTCCCTTGAGCAATTTTTAAGCAATCATTTCCTCACACCAGTCTGTGCCAGGGGTGATTTTGTTGCTGGGGAAGGTCCATCCTCTATTCCCCCAGCAGGTGATACAAGTGTGTTGTGCACCAAGGCCAGAAAATCCACCTCTGGGGGTACTCACTCCCTCAAGTCTGAGCTCTGTTGTGTCACTGGGGTCACATTTGTTGTCTGTATTGTTAAAATGCTGATCTGTTTCCTGCCAGTGCCTTGGGGATGTTTTGTGTGACTCAGGAACCTGCCAGAGATCCCTGTCAATCTTTGCTGGCCCTACACCCACACTTCCAACAGTGTCCCACCTGGAGGGAACAAGATGTTTTTGTTCTCTCCTGTGCTCTAACGTGCCCACAAGGTCCATCTTCTTAGCAAGACATCTGAGCCAGCTTTCTGCCAGTGTTCAGCTTTATTAGATTCTCCAGAGCTCTAGATAGAAGATGTGCTTACAGGGAAGAGCCCAGGAGGATGCTTGGCTGCAGGATGAGGACATGTACTGTACACATTCCTGGTTTTTGCCTTCCAAACCTCTTTGAAGTTGATAGGATTAAAACCCAAAAGATGATGTTAGTGATTCCCAGCTTAAATCACTCCTGGCAGTGACACAGCAAGTGCCCGTGGTGTGTTGTCCTCAGTGTTCTCAGTGTGAGGGCCCAAGTGCTCTGAGACAGGTGAGTTGGGATGGAGACACCTGTAAGAGGGTGTGCCCTGAAACAGGACTGATCCCAGGCAGGGCAGAGGTGAGGGCTCCTGCCCAGGCCTCTGCTTTGTCTCAGGGGATTGAGGCCCATCCTGCTTGATGTGTTGTGTGTGAGCTTCCCCAAACTGGCCATGTGTGGCCATGTCTTACTCCTTGTGTTCTCTTCCAGGCACTTTGGAGAACAGTTATGTAACAAATCCCCAGGTTAAGTCTCTGAGAACCAGGAGAGGTGCCTGGCAGCCATGAGTGTGAAATCTGTGTGGGCAGTTGTGGAGCTTCCTCTGCATTGACTTGGCTATTTTAGATGCTGTGTTCATGTACATACTGACTCCCTCCCCTTTCCTCACCCTTTCATCAGAGTGCTGAGTTGGAAATGTTCAGAGAATATAGTGGATGTCTCCTGTTTCAGGGTACAACTCTCACTTCCCTGGGGAAGGAATTTGAGATGTGTTGCACCCCATAAAATTGGCCAAATAGGCTTCACTCAAGAGCTGTAAAGCTCCTGTCCCCAGTGGGCACTAATAGATCAGTTCATCAAACAAAGGCTTGTGCTCAATATTCCTGCTGGCAGCCTGTTATATTTTAAGCCTTGTTTTCTGTCAAGACCACTTTAGAACCCACAGGTGTTGTCTTTGTCTGCAGATGTTGTCTGTGCCCATGAAAGAGCTCATAAATTTGATACTCCAGCTGAGGGCTGTAATTTGCTGGGTGTTTTTCCTAAGCCCTTTTTCCTGCACAGAGACCACCAAGGAGTGGGCAGAACTCAACTCTAAATCTAAAATTTGCAGGACACAGAGATGCAGATCAGTCCTTCTTAGAGCCAGCTGTTCAGACCAGAGGGGGTTACACTGGGCTGTTATTTGCTGACTATCTGAAACATTATCTGTTTGTCTTAAATGTGGTTTATGGTGATTTTTCCCTGCAGTCCGACCTCACAATGGAAAAAATATCTGCACTAGAAAACAGTAAGAACTCTGACTTGGAGAAGAAGGAGGGGAGGATAGATGACTTATTAAGAGTAAGTATTTAAAGTGGGGCAACTCTTGTAAAAGCTGCTATTTAAAGATACACAGAATGCTTGTGGCAGCCAGAACCAACAAGGTAGAACAAATCCAGTGATCCCTCACCTGCAGGAGGATTTTCTGCCCTGTACACATTTGTGTTGGGGCCTGCTTGGAGCCACAAGCAGTAACTGTGGCTTTTCTCCAGCAGCAGGTCCAGGAGCCTCTCAGGAGCCTGGGAAGTTGGGTTCTGAAATGCTCATTTATGAGAGAGCAACCTGTACAGAGAGGAGGAGAACATGTGTTGGTCAAACCAAAAGAATAAATCTCTTGACCCACTGGTGTTTTTCAGTAAAAGAGAAATACCTTTAAATGGAGGATTTTAGCTTAATAGAAGAGAGGAGCAGCTGGAGAGGCAGCTCTTGTGAGGTGCTGGAAAGCTTTAGAAAACACAATAAAGGGAATAAAGGGAAGGCTCTGAGTGTTTGTCTGGTCTCAGCACCTGAAAGAGTGAAGACAAGTCCATGGGGACAGAGGAACACAATTGTGAAAAATAATCCATGAAGCAGGAAACAGATATTTTTTAATTATTATTTTTACCATTCTCTGTTTATTAGAAGCCAGACTATTGGTTGGAAGGGAGATGGTTAAATTTAACTTTCTCTCAGTGAAAATGGCTGCACATCCAATCCTGCTGTGCTACAGCAGCTGCTGCTGGGGAGCAGTGTGTAGAGAGGGCTGATGGATAGGGACTTGAACAAGAATTTAACTGGAAGGGCAAAGGGAGTTCCCCCATCCTTTTCCTCTGCCAGTATTGTGGCTAAAGAGGAAGGATAGCCCAGGAATGACTAAGCTATTTTGAGTCTTGGTAGCTGTGGCAAGGTCTTAAATGCTTAAAAAAAAAAGAAAAAACTCCTTTTCCTTGTATTTAATCTGTTTGTACCTTAGTTCCTTACATGTACTAGAGGGATGTGAAAACTTGAGTGAGTGGAGTTTGTCTTGGATGTTTTGCTAAGAGGAACCTGTTCTTTTATCCTGCTGCTTTGCTGACTTTAATGTGATCCCTAGAGCTTGCTGGAGAGACTCCTGCCTGGGTGATGCTTAGTTTGGCTCTTCTCAGTGGTTTTAAAGTCACAGGCTTTGTTGTGTGTGTTCCCTTTCAGGCCAACTGTGATTTGAGGAGGCAGATTGACGAGCAGCAGAAGATGCTGGAGAAGTACAAGGAGCGGTTGAATCGATGTGTAACGATGAGCAAGAAGCTTCTTATAGAAAAGGTGAGCAGGGGCCAATCTCTGCAGTCACAGGTCACATCCTTGCAAACATCTCCTGTTGCTTCAGTGAGAAAAGACAACTGGAATTCTGTCTTGAATGATTTCTCTGGATGCTTAGATTTGGGTACTTGTCGCAGTGAGCTCTTGCTGAAGTGAGGCAGAGCTCTTAATGCAGCAGGAATTGCTTGATTTGGAAACTCAACCACTTGAAAAAACAACAGTGTGCAGCTCTGGCAAGGCAAGGGCAGTGTCCCATTGTGCAGTGGGATTGCAGATCTGCCCTGTGACATGGGCAGGTGATTTAGACCTTTCCTCTTTTCAAAGGGCAGAGTTGGAGATCGTTGCTTTGTGTAACACTGAGCACAACACATTAAAGACACTGGGGACAGTGCCAGGCTGCTGTTTACCAGTGTCCAGCCTGCCACAGTGTTGAAAGCTTTCCAGCTTTGCTGATGGTTAAGCAGTGTGGGGGTTTGGCTGCTCTTTCACCTGTTGGCCAATTACACCCATTGTTTGTGGGCACTGGATGGGCAGAACTCCTGGGTGCTGCCTGGTACGTGCAGTCTGTTTGAGGTGGTTTGTCACAGAGCTGAGTGTTCTTGGCTGACTGGGACTCCCCTCTCTGGGGTGATTTGTAACTCTGGGAGAGGTGTTAGGTAGACTTGGCTTTCAGAGAGGATCTTGCAGCTCCAGTGAGGAGCTTCCCTGGTTCATCTTTAGTCCTGTCTGACTGAAAATTTGCTGTCTCGTCTCAGGCCTTGGAAATTTCCTCTCCCTTCCCAGGAACACTCTGGGACAGACACCACAACCAGTGTTGGTGCATGTTGGTGACCTCACTGAGGTTGTGTCACTTCTGGGCATGGTACAAATCTAGGACTGGTCTCACTGTATCTTACTCTTAAGTGATCCGAGGTGTATTTTCTTCCTTCATCACCTGATTGAGTGAATAAGGGCCTGATCAGAGCCAGACTGATTTCATCTGATCATAGAGTGAGGGAGCTGCCCAGGGAATAATCAGGAGGGAAAAGTGAGGCTGAAAAATCAGGAAGAAGGTGAACAAATACCTGTCAAAGAGTGAAGCAGTAGCAGCAATAACTTGATCAATGCTGTTCAGCTGGGTGGTTCCAGATAAGCACAACTGAAACAATAGAAAGCGCTAAAAACTGATGGCGATTTCCAACCCAGCCCAGCCCTTGAGCTGCTCATTTGTGTTGTGTTCTCACCTGTGCTGTGTTCTCTTGGCAGTCCAAGCAGGAGAAGATGGCCTGCAGAGATAAGAGCATGCAGGACAGGCTGAGGCTGGGGCACTTCACCACCGTGAGACACGGCGCCTCCTTCACCGAGCAGTGGACGGACGGCTACGCCTTCCAGAACCTCATCAAGTGAGAGAACACAGCACTTCCTTCAGCTGCACAGGCAGAAACAGGGGGGAAAAGCAGCTCTGTGTGTGTGTGATGTCTTGTATGTCAGGATGGGAGAGTGCAGGGAACACACTCCTGTGTGTTCAGGTTGAAGGGAAGCTGCAGAGGTTTGAAGTGGTTTGAGTGGGTTGGAAAGCAGGGGTTGCCCTGGTGGGAATCCTCAGGGCACCCACCTGGCTGTGCTGTGCTTAGGGGGGGCCAAAATCTCCCATATATATCATGAGTCAATCAATGTAATTTGCACACTTGCATGTATTAATCAAGAAAGACTAATTAGCTTGCTTTATTTTTTTTGAAAGTAAAAAGTAGAGAAGCTTGAAAGAGAAAATCCATACTATTTAACTTCTTCTGCCTTCTGGTAACAGTGATCAAAGGGGCTGCAGAAACCTGGAAATGAAGATCAGAGACCCTTTTATGCAGAATGTTAATGGAAGTACCCAGTCAATTCCCACCTGGCCTAGACCTTTAAGTAGGACTTGGCAAATTAATTGCGTTGGAGAGAGTTGTGTGTGATCCTTTAAAACCACATCACTTCTCTGGAGTCTGTGATAGGGAGGTGAAGCCCTTGTTAGGCACAGATTAAGGACTTCATAATTCTTCCTTACTTTGTGCTGTAAGATGTGGAAGAAATGCTTTTGGAATATTTACCTGCAGTCTCAGTCTCTCTTTAGAAGTGAATTAAGCATGTGAATGCTCAAGTCATTTAGACTTGAGATTTCAAGAGTGCTTTTATCACTGTGAAATGTTTCCAGATAAAAAGATTATCTTGGAGCAGAGGCTGTTTCTTAGGGAAATCAGTAATGGTGTTGGTTATATTCCAGAGAACTTAGGGTAGTTTAGCTGCACCTTTTGAAAGTGTGAAGACAGTCACAGACTTCAGGAATAGTTTTAGCAGGAAAATCTGAGATTTAGGACAGAGCCTTCTAGGAAAAAGTGTGTGCAAAGTTAGTGACTTACCAGAGTAACAGCTCCTTGGGTTTGGATATCCCTCTGCATGAATCCAACCTTTCACTTACTGAGTCAGGCAAAGAATCCCCTTTTATATAAAAACACCTTTAAAAACCTGACTCCTCCCCTTTGGCACATCCCCTTTTTCTGGGCAAAACCACCCCGAGTCCAACCGATCGGAAACCCCTCGCTGAGAGCAGATGCTGAACACAACCCAGTGCACACCCTCCCCTCTTCATGGTGCCTTTTTTTTTTTGTCTCCCTCCTCTCTGCTTTCCAGGCAACAGGAAAGGATCAATTCCCAGCGGGAAGAAATAGAGAGGCAACGGAAAATGTTGGCCAAGCGGAAGCCGCCGGCCATGGGACAAACCCCCCCCGCCAGCAACGAGCAGAAGCAGCGCAAGAACAAGACCAACGGGGCAGAGAATGAAACGTGGGTTCTGTGGCCTCCCTGGTGCCTTGCAAAGCTCCCAGCCCTTGGTTGTGGAGCATGGGATCATCCCCTGGGAAATGCCATCCTGCCCTGGCCTCCAGGCTTCGCTGCCTGCACCAGTGAATAGTGTGGGATGAGGCACTCGGCAACGTCTGGCTGTAGTTGGGGATGGGTTTTGTTGGAGTAAAACAAGGAGCAGTGCTGAGCCCAGGCTTTGGAGGAGCTTAACTTCTGGTTTGGTTTTGGGGTTTTTTTTGAGTGCAGGAACTTTTCCAGGATTTCTGTTGTGTCAGGTTTGAAATGTGAGGTCAGACTGGGGTGTTGCAGGTTCAGGATTGATTTCAGTGTCAGGGATATGATACATGGGGCTTTCTTTTAAGGAAAGCAAAATTTAGAAGCCTTTGTTTCTGTGGGCTTCCTGGGGAGAAGTCTGAATGTGTTTTCAAACAATTCCTTTGGGATGCTGAAGAAATTATAGAGACAGTGCATTGAGCCCTGGCCTGTGTGCCCAGAACTGTTCTGACACATAACCCCAGTCAGGGGAGTGGGAGGGTAGTGAAGTGCTGCTCCTTCTTTCTACAAATTTTTGACCCCACTTCTTTTGAAGTTCCTGATGTCCTAAGAATCCTGATGTTCTTAGAGAGCAAAGAAATTTAGAACATTATTTTTTATGAGTTGTAAGTCAGACTCACCCCTACCTTCTATCAGTTCCCTTTACAGACTTCATTTCCTTGCTGTAGGCAATACCATAAAGCTCAGTGACACTTTTCATTTTGCACTATTAAATCTTCTGGGCTTGATTTGACCTCAGAGTTCCTGAAGCCCTGTGAATTCTTGGTGTTGATCTTCAAAAGAGCAAAGCACCCACTGCCTTGTGCAGTCCCAGCAGAGGTGGCACTGGGTGAATCCTGACATTGAGTCCCCTCAGCATCCAGGGCAGTGCCCCCAGATGGGATCCAGGAACCTGCAGAGCAGGGGGGTTGTATTGGAGGGGAAATAAATAACTTGATTCTGGCCAAGTGAAAAAAAAAAGAACTAAATAAAACTAAAGCTGTGCTTTTGTATTGCAAGGTTTGAGCTGGGAGAAGCCAATGGAATGTCTGTGTGTGGATGTTTTGAGCTGTCACTGTTCCTTGTGGTTCCCTTTCACTTCCAGGGGGCAGGATGAGCTTTGCCCTTCCTACAGGGATGTTTTTCCCCAGACTGGTGCAGCTGTAATGAGGATTATTGTGGAGACATGGCAGGACAGGTCTTGATGTGCCTGGAATTGTCCTGTGTGTGATCCTGAGTGAGGCTCTGCTGTGCTCTGGGCCAGCCTTGGCACTGCCCAGCTCTGCCAGGCTTTGCTGGGAAGCCTTTTGTGCTGCCAGGTCTTTCCCTTTCTTTCTTGCTGGTTTATCATTTTTCACTGTTACATTTTAGGGGTTTATCTTTGTGGTTTAGAAGAGCTTCTTGTGGTGTGCTTGATAAAAGCTGCTTGCCAGGGTATGGATGTGGTTCATGTGGAGTGTTGTAGCTTATGAAAACATTATTTTTGCAAGTCAGCTGCAGCAACTGGACTGACTGACTACTTGCTAAGTCATTAGTTACCCTGTGAGTGTCTTTGTTGGACAACTCTGTGTCAGGAACTAAATTTTCTGATTTTGGAGGGAGGCTTTTTCTTAGGGAGTCTTACAGAGCCTGACTTTGGGGCAATTTAACTATAAATGTTTCTGAACTTTGAATGAGAAGCAAACAGCCAAATTCCTTGTTGATGTTTGGTTCCTTTGGGTTCATGATTGTTGCTGTGCCTTAAGAAGGAGAGGAGGATGCAAATTCAAACCTGTGCTCTCCCCAGACCAGTTTCTAGCTGTGAATGAGGAAAGGATTGATCTGTGGAGGCTGTTTGAGATTTATTGGGGCAGCTTTAGCTGCACTAGAGGTGGTGTATTTTCAGCCCCCTTGGCTTTTGTAGTGGTTGCTGTAGCAGGCAGCTATTTTGGGCAGTGTTGGCCTGGTGGTACTAATTACATCCCTGCCTTAATGAGGAGACTGGTGGTGCTCAGCATTTGTGCACAAGGATATGTGCAAAGCCTGGTGCTGCTTTATTCAATTGTCTTTTTATTCCTTCTGCAGCAAAAGCAGCCAAAGAATCCCAGCAAGGCCTAAACTTTTGGGATGGGCTTTTAGATGATGTGAACCTGATGGAAATTCAGGCTGTCAGGGGGTGGGTGGGGAGTGGGAATTAGAATCACAGAACATCCTGGGCTGGAGGGGATCCACAAGGATCCCTGAGTCCAAGTCAGGGCCCTCAGCAGAGTTTTCTGTGGAATGAGAACATTTATGGCACTGGCTGTGTTTTCTGTGGATCTTTAATTTGTAAAAAGCTGATCCTTGTGGTTGAAATTCTTTCAAAGGGAGCTTGGCTTGGGAGTTTTGCATTAAATGTATCACCTAACAGTGCTTCAGCACTTATTTCAACTCTGTGTGTCATGATGTCTAAATTAGTGTTATTGGGGGCTTGGATTTGAAATTAATGTGCTGTGTTGAGTTTCAAGCTTTTGTTCTCTTTTATATTTAATCCTAAAAGACACAGATTGCAGAGTTTACCTAAAAAATGTCCTGCTGGCTGTGGATTTGCTCTTTGCAGGTGCTGTGTGTTCCACAGACTGTTCATGTGCTGTCTCCCTCTCTTTTTTGCAGGTTAACATTAGCAGAGTACCATGAACAGGAGGAAATCTTCAAACTCAGACTAGGTCACCTTAAAAAGGTAAGAGCTGGCTGCAGCCAAGGCTTTTTGGTGGTGCAGTGTCCTCTGAACAAGAGAGTTCTCTGAAGAGGTCACTGTTTGTTTGAGAAGGAAGGTTTTAGTTGCTTGAAAGGGACAGCCAGGATTTTGTAGTAATTTTTTTCCCAGGTCAGTGATACTCAGGAAGGATGTTCTTTGCTTCAATAAATAGATTTGTGTCCTTACACTCAGGATTTCATGCAGAGAGTGTTTCACTCTGCTACATCTTCTCTCTCTGTGACCTGCCTGGTGCTGAGCTGTGAATGTGTCCAACACAAAGGGAAGGACCAAGGGAAGAAAATTACAACAACACAACAAAAAAAATGCAACAATCACTGACTTTTCCCATTCTTTGAAATCCTGAGTAATGTTATCAGTCCACTATAATCTCTTGGGCTGTTGCAAACCTGTTCAGGCAGCTGCACATTTGTTCTCAGATACCTTGGCTTCAGCAGGAACTGTACCTGCAGCTCAGGTTATATTTAGATAAGCTGTTGGTTACCTGGAAAGTGATTGCAGTGACCTATAAATAAGTTTTCTGGGACACTTGAACAGATGAATTGCTGGAAAAAAAAAAAAGTAGAAACTAGATGTCTGCCATTTACTGGTTAGGTGTGATCTCTGCTAAGGCCAAGGAGTTTTCCTTCCCAGATGAAACCAGGAAGAAGTTGCAAAATGTGTCCCTTCTTTTCTCAGGTGGTGCCTGATAGTTTTTTCCTGTAACCTTGACACACAAGTTGAATTCAAAAGCTCATTAATGGCTCTGTGCTCCTTGTTAGTTACTTGCAGTGGAAGGGAAAGTTGCTGCACACATGGAATCTGCTGGCCCTGTGCCCACTGAGCTTTACTGACCTGTGAGCAAAGGGGAGTGATGTGAGCAGGGGAGTGTTGGCTCCCACATTGCTGCAGGGCCATCTCTGCTGCCAGGTGGCACTGCCACCCTGCAGGGGAGCAATCCAGCTGCAAATGTGGCAGATGAAGTAATGGGCTGGGGTGGTGACATTGTCTGAGGCTGAGTTTATCCTTCTCCACTTTTGGAAATTGGCTCATTCTTTGGGTCTAAAAATAGAACAAGTTGGAAAGGGAAGGAGCAGAGTCACAAGACAGAGGGTAACAATGTCCCTTGAGTCACAGACACATCATTCTGCTCAAGGGGCACATTTTCATTGAGGTTTGCAGCCCTGGCCACAGTGATGGGAATTCTGGTGTCTCCAGAACTTCCAACTGGACAAACAGTTTGTCAGAACTTCCACATGGCCCTGAGGAACATTGTGATCTGTTCTGGAACTAAACACTGGGAGGACACAGCCTTGTTCTCTCACATTTCCCATCCTGTCTGGGGGCTGTGGCATCATCCCTGCTCTCCATTCTGAGGGCTGTCTGCTCTTTTCTTGTCCCAGCAGAACTGGAATTCCTACAAAAACAGCTGCAGGCCCAGACAACCAGGCTTCTTAATTACAGGAAATGTTAAAAACAAGGAGGTGTAAGGACACATCAGGTGTGAACACTGCCCAGGCAGTTTTCATTCCTGCCTGTGACCATCTCTCTGAGCTCCCAGACAAGTTTATTGCCAATAAGCTCTTTGGAAGTTTGTCTTTCCCAACTATTCCTGCAGTGTCTGAGGTGTGTTTTCCTTTTGTTTTCCCTTGTGCAGGAAGAAGCAGAGATCCAGGCAGAGCTGGAAAGGCTAGAGAGGGTTAGGAATCTCCACATCAGGGAATTGAAAAGGATACACAATGAAGATAATTCACAGTAAGCACATGGGAGTCAGGGAGAAGAACTTGGGGTTTGGTCTCTTCTTTTAAAAAAGTGATGTTACATCTCAATAATCACTTGATTGGGGGGTGGTGCAGGGATATAACTTGGAATTCATGTAAGACAAAGGTTTCCAAATGCATGGAGGTACCTTTATATAATCCTTCATCAGTGGTGCAATAGTTTGATACTATTTGATCAAAATCTGTCAATTATTGATACAATTTTAATACTTTTCTGTCTCAAAGTAAAAATGTTTCTCAGCTGTGGTTTGCTGTGCAGAGGGTTTCATTGTTTCTGTGTCTTTCTCACCAGATTTAAAGATCATCCAACGTTAAATGATAGATATTTGTTGCTACATCTTCTGGGGAGAGGTGGCTTCAGTGAAGTATATAAGGTAAATCTGAAGTGGCAATCTGTGCTGGGATTTGAATGTGCAGGAAAATGCTGCAGGAAGAGAAAACAATGGTCAAAATCCTGCAATGCTGTGGAAGGATATGGAGGGTGGAAGGTGCATCTGACTTGCATTAGGCAGCAGAGTTGAGATTTTCAGGTGCTGCCCTTGTCCTTGGAGACCAAATTTCCTGCCAATATGTCAAGAAAATGTTGCACCAAACCTTCAGAGAAGCAAACCACTTGTTTCTTCAGGTGCTGCACACAAACAGCAGTGGCTGGGTCTCACTGAGGTGGCTTTGCAAGTCTGAACTTCTGTGTTAGGAGCAGAAAACAGCTCCAGTAATCAGAGCAAAGCCTGCATTTCCTGGGGATACAAGGCTTTGTTTCTTGTGCCTTCATTTTACACTGGGAAGTAGCAGATTGGGGGGGGAAGGTGTAGTTTTGGGACTCCCTCAGAGCTGAGGATTCCTGGTGTGTCAGCACTCCTGACAGCCAGACCTGGGACACTTTGGTGCTGGCTCTTTGGCTGTTGTGCTTAGAGCCATTCCAGGGCTCACTATTCCCCCTCTGCACTCACTGGTTTTGAATTCATGTTGAATTTGGCTGGAATAAAAACAATGGTGCCAATGCAAATATTGGAAACTTCACAGGCCTTTTATTATTTTGATGCAGCACAACCATAAGTACATAAACTAAGGGTACTAAACTGCTCAGGTAGGAGGAAAAAAAATAATGTGAGCTGTGTTTAAGTTCTCTGAGCTGCTTTGCTGACTGAGCTGAAAGTTTTGGCTCCACAGATGACAAGCAGGAGGGCTTGAATGAAGTGATTAAAACAAAGAAATGCTCAGCCCTCCTTCTGCAGGGTCTTGGCCAATTTATTAAGCAGAAGGAATTAAGCAGACAGCTTTGGAGATGAACACACATGAGCCCTGTTTGCTTACAAGAGCATTAAGTTATTAATTGCTGCTGCTCTCAGACAAGGTGAAAGACTTCCTGCATTTCTCCAGGAGCACAATTGCAAAGGTCCATTCTTTAAGGACTGTTTAAATAGTGAAAAAGTGGAGGGGGAAATACAGCCCAAGGTCCCACAGCTCTGCCATTGAATTCTGCAGCTTTGAAATGTGCTGAAACATTGTGCTCCAAGTTGGAGAGCTGAGCTACCAGTGTGAAACAAAGTATTGAAAAATCCTTCTCTTAGTTGGATTTGGGGTTTTTTTAACCAAGTGAAGGAAATGAGGGATTTAGGGAAATAATGGCAGGGTCTTTCCCAATATAATAACTCTGTATTTTGCAAATTTGGCCTTTCTGGTCCCTTTGTAGCTCTGGTGGTCAAATGTGAGAGTAAATGCAGCATGAGTTGGATTCCATGGGGGAAGGTCAGATCAAAGCACAGAATATTCAATTGTTTGCAGAGTTGCTTGGTTTCATTAGTGAAACTAATTACATCAAAATGTGGGTTTGTTTTTCCCTCAGTGTGTTGTAATTCTGATTTCCTGGGTGGGGATATTGGTTTGTTGGAGCTTGTCTGCTTTTGCAGTGTTCACTTGAAGCTGTGATTCCTCCTGACTGTCAGCTCTTCTCTCTGCAGGCATTTGATTTAACAGAACAGAGATATGTAGCTGTGAAAATACACCAGTTAAATAAAAACTGGAGGGATGAGAAGAAAGAAAACTATCACAAGTAAGTGAGTGTGTAAAGCAGCCAGACACGTTTCCAAACTCCTCCTGGTTGGTTTCCCAGTGCCTGTGAACAGGCTGCCAATTTTTTTCCTGTGCTTGCCACATTCCAAAAGCCACTCTCTGTCCCAGTAGCTACTTGTAATAGTTATGGTCAGATTAGAAATGTTTTAAATGTGGAGACACACACACAGAGAATTTTGTATAAGCCCCTCTGGCACAGGGTTTTAAAGCCCCAGGGCTCTGTGAGAGGACAAGGGGGAATGGCCTCAGGCTGGAGGAGAATGAGTTTAGATTGGATGTGAGGAAAGAAATTCTTTACTGGAAGCTTTTTGGTGGTGGTAACTCTTGCTCCCTAATGCCATGGGTTGGATAAACTCTGCAGAGTAGCAGCCAAACCTTCTCCACAGGCCTTCCAAGATAAAGCTGTGGTTTTAATTCCTCAAAAAGTCACAAAGCTGAGTTTGAGGCCTGGAAATTGGGCTGTTGGAGCAGCATGGAATTCTTCTAGAACTTGCTGATTTTTGTACTCAGCTATCTCAGATGCATTAATGATTTCTGAGGTTATTCTCTTTGGGCAAGCAGTGCCATTAATCCAGAGGAGTTATTTTGTATCCTGGCCAGGCCTGGAGCTGCCCTGGGTTCTGTGTTCCCCTTTCCTGAGCCTGGCTCTGAGTGCAGCTGATGCTCTGTCTGGGTTCCCTGGCTGCAGAAATGAGAGTGAAGTGCCTTGTGTGACTAATGCTGAGGTTTTGGTGCTTTCAGACATGCATGTAGAGAGTACAGAATCCACAAAGAACTGGATCACCCCCGAATAGTCAAACTCTACGACTACTTCTCGCTGGACACCGACTCGTGAGTGCTCTTGGCCTTTCCTTCTCCCTTCACTACACACAAAGTCTTTCAAACTTGCCAGAGAATGTCCACAGCAATGTTGGACTCTACTGCAGAGAGGCAGCCTCAGCACACACTGGGGTTTCTCTCCCAGAGCAGTGTGTTGTGTTGTGTTGGGTGCTGCTGTACTGGGAAATGCTGCTCTCTGTTCTGGGGAAATGCCCAGCTGATACAGCTTTCAGCTTCTGCTTTTTAGTGGGGGATCTCTGACCTTTGGACTGTGGAGCATTGAGGCCTGTGCTCCTGGCAGATTATTTTTAGAAAAGGCTTAATAGGCTGGGCAGACTCTTAATGTAATATATTGACCAAATAGGTGAGTTAGACAAGCAGTAACAAAGTGTTCTGGTTTCTGTCTGCTGCCTCAATTGTAACAACTGCTGTTTTGCTTCCAGGTTTTGTACAGTGTTAGAATACTGTGAGGGGAATGATCTGGATTTCTACCTGAAGCAGCACAAGCTCATGTCAGAGAAAGAAGCACGATCCATTATCATGCAGATTGTGAATGCTTTAAAATACTTAAATGAAATCAAACCTCCCATCATACACTATGACCTTAAACCAGGTAAGCTGTGCTGCTTAAGGATGCTCAGCAAAGCTTACAGGTAACAGGGGGGAGTTTTCTGTGCTCAGACAGCACAAAGGAGACAGGGCTGTCTGGGAACAAGTTAAAAAAAAAAACAAAATGCACAGAACATGCTGTGGAAAGGGTATTGTCTCCCAGAATTGCAACATCAAACAAGGAAGTGTAACATTCCAGAAAAAGGAGCCTCCTTATTCAGAATGAGCCCTTGAACCACCAAGTGTCTGTGTTTGTTTTCTTAATGTCCTGCTTGTATTCTGCTGCTGAGAGCTTCTGTTATTGTTTCCTGAAGGTTCTCACAATTATTAGGGAGCTTCATGGTCCCATTCTTCTGCCTTATTCTTTCTGTAATCATCTGGCTGAAAATTTGGTGGCAGAAGCTGCCTTGGAAAGGTTCAGGTTTTATCATGGGGCAGCTCCCAAAGCTGACAACACCCCAACTGCCTTTGAATGAATTCAGTTACCTCTGCCATGGAGAGGATCCTCCCCAAATCCTGTGGTAGATTTGCCTTTACCATTGGGTAGAATCACAGAGGGGGGAGATGAATTGCTGCNCTGCCTCAATTGTAACAACTGCTGTTTTGCTTCCAGGTTTTGTACAGTGTTAGAATACTGTGAGGGGAATGATCTGGATTTCTACCTGAAGCAGCACAAGCTCATGTCAGAGAAAGAAGCACGATCCATTATCATGCAGATTGTGAATGCTTTAAAATACTTAAATGAAATCAAACCTCCCATCATACACTATGACCTTAAACCAGGTAAGCTGTGCTGCTTAAGGATGCTCAGCAAAGCTTACAGGTAACAGGGGGGAGTTATCTGTGCTCAGACAGCACAAAGGAGACAGGGCTGTCTGGGAACAAGTTAAAAAAAAAAACAAAATGCACAGAACATGCTGTGGAAAGGGTATTGTCTCCCAGATTTGCAACATAAAACAAGGAAGTGTAACATTCCAGAGAAAGGAGCCTCCTTATTCAGAATGAACCTTTGAACCACCACGTGTCTGTGTTTGTTTTCATAATGTCCTGCTTGTATTCTGCTGTCGAGAGCTTCTGTTACTGTTTTGTAAAGGTTCCCACAATTATTAGTGAGCTTCGTGGTCCCATTCTTCTGGCTTATTCTTTCTGTAATCATCTGGCTGAAAATCTGGTGGCAGAAGCNCAAAGCTGACAACACCCCAACTGCCTTTGAATGAATTCAGTTACCTCTGCCATGGAGAGGATCCTCCCCAAATCCTGTGGTAGATTTGCCTTTACCATTGGGTAGAATCACAGAGGGGGGAGATGAATTGCTGCCTCTGGGGTGATGTGTGCTGGTGACATGATTTTTGTTGTTAGTGCAGTAAATTCCTCCTTCCCTTGGGCAGTTATCCCTGGCTTGTCTCCCTGTCCTGGTGGCACTGGAGCAGCATTGTGTAACTGCTGTGTGATGTAGTTTGTTGCCTCAGCGTGAGGAATGTGGACAGGAGATGGTGCTGTTGCACTGGTTCCACTGACCCCCTTTCCTCCCCAGTGCAGGCTCTTCCCAAGTTGTCTGAGCTGTGCCTGCAGCTCTCAGAGCTGTGATTCATCCACTGCCACCACACACAGTTGTGCTGCTTTGTTGGAGAGAAACACTGATGATCTGACTTGGTGATCCTTGATAGATTTGTGAAAGACTCTTGCCCAAGGAATAATTGTCCTTTTTGAGCTTAGAAAGTCACTGAGGAGCACTGCCAGGAAAGGGAGAGAGTTTCTGGCTTGTTGAGAGGCCAGGGCAAGTCAGAACTTCTGGGCAGAATGAGTCAGAACTCTGTATTTATTTCTCTCCTTAATCCTCCCTTTTGACCTGCCCTTCCAGCAGGACCTTTGGGAGGGGTCAGAACATCCTGGGCCTGGAACTCAATAGCAAATTGGGCTCAGGATCTGGAGGCTCCAAGTGATATCAGGCCACTGGGTCATTCCAGGGTGGGCAGATCAGTTCTAGCACTTTTTGGGGGTCTCTGTTCCTCAGGGGATTGAGAGTTAAAACATCCCCCTCAGGCTGTTCCAGCTCACAGGGGAGGTCCCTTGTCCTTGTGCAGTGCCAGAGCTCAGTGCAATTTTATCCTTGTTGTTTTCTTGCTAAATGTGCATCCTAAAGGCTGTTCCTGTCCTTTTCCTAGGTAACATTCTTCTAGTCAATGGTACTGCATGTGGAGAGATAAAAATCACAGATTTTGGGCTTTCCAAAATCATGGATGATGACAGCTACAACTCTGTGGATGGCATGGAACTGACATCACAGGGGGCTGGTACTTACTGGTAGGTGTTGCCTGGAGCTCTTGCAAGTTAAGATGAAGAACAGTTTATAAACAGCCTTGGATCTGTGTCAGCCCTGTGTGTGCTGCCATGGGCTGTGACAGCTTGAGACACTGGAGATCTGAGACCCTGCAAACTGCTCTGGTTGTCACACAGCTCCTTTGGAGGCAGCTTTTCACTCCTCACTGGGTTAGTGTTTGGAATCCAGCTCAGAGCTGAAGGGCTGCTGAAAAGCTGCATAATCTGCTGAGAGTGTGAGCTCTGGAGTGGGGCCTGGTTGTTCTTTCACAGTCCAGAGAGGCACTGCCTCACACCTTAAACAAGGACAAGGACCTTACCATGGCTGTTTGGAAATTCAGCTGCCTCAGGGAGATGCAAAGAGTATTTCCCTGAAATGAGGTGAAAAGCCATAGTTGGCTCTTGGAAAAGATGTCTCAGTGCTGTGTCCAGCCAGAGCTTCACTGCAGTGTCATGTGAAAGATGTTTTCAGCAATTCTTTCTTCTCAGATGTCACCCAGCTGCTGACTGGCACCACAGGCAGTGGCTGGACACAACATTTGTGGAGGCATTTTGTGTTGTACAGTTTTGTTCTGTTCCTAAAACTGAGCTGTACCCTGAGTGTCTCTGACTGGGATGTGGCATCTGGGGTTGTATTTCTAGAAATATGTATTTTGGCTGTTTGCTTCCACTGTGGGATTGTTGGCCAAACCTTTTCAACAACAAATACCAGTTGTGAAGATCAAAGCAATTGAAGTTGTTTTATGTGCTCTGGTGAAAAGAAACTGCCTGTGCTGAACACAAGTGTCTGGAGAGTCCTTGGATCTCTCAAATGGGTGATTTTGGCCCAGGGATTCACAGGAATGCACTCCCTCCACTTCCAACCCAGTGTCTCAGCACAGAGGCTTTTCCCTTCCTTTCTAACAGAAATTATGCAAAGTATTTGGAGATGCTGCTCGTAACCTCTTGTCACTTCCTTCTAATCAGGTATTTGCCACCAGAATGTTTTGTGGTTAGGAAAGAACCTCCAAAGATTTCAAATAAAATTGATGTCTGGTCAGTGGGAGTCATCTTCTATCAGTGTCTCTATGACAGAAAGGTAAGAAGGCATTTAACTCCTTTCTTAATGATGTTTTCCCACACCTTTTGGGAGCAGCTCTGGCTTCTGCTTCCTTCTCTCCAGACTCAGGTGCTTCCAGCTTCTTTTCTTGCCAGAGTCCATGCTGGAGTCCATGTTAATGGAAGTGGGGAGAATGTACTGGGCTGTGTTGTGCTTTGTGTGGCACTTCCTTCAGGAAAGACATTCTGTAGAACATCTCTTTCCTCTGGGCATATTCCCACTGAGGCTGTTTTGGGCACTGACATTCTTGGTCTGGTCTTGTTTTGTAACACTTTCAATGCCCTGAGTCTTTGTTGGGCCTGATGGCTGTAAGTGTTCAGGGGAAAATTTAAAAAAAAGTAGGTCCAAAAAGCCACTCTAGAAGTTGGGCTTTGGGCAGGGAAGATTCTGGATCAGGAAAAGCTGATTTGTCATCAGAAAAGGTAATTTGGTTTATGACAACAGAAGAGAGAAGCTGGAGAAGGAAAAGGATTCCTTGGGCTCTTGTTTCCAGGAGTCCCTGGTGACCAAGTGTTCTGAGAGCCAGGGCTGACACACTCTGTGCTGCTCAGGGCTCTCAGTCAGGCACAGGAAAGCAGAGGCAGCAGAAAGCAGCTCAGATGGGTGACACATGTTACAACAGACCTAAGAGGTCTGGAAGCAGGAGGAGATCCCTCCAGACACCCCAGACACGTTCCAGCTCGGTCCCTTGTGTTCACTGAGGTGCAGGAGCACTTCCCTGCTGCTCTGGGGGGAATCTGCAGCACCTTCCCAGCACTCATGGGCTGGAAAAGGCTGGCTCAGGTGATGAACAGTAGTTTGTTAGGGGGTTTTTAAGGCCTCTCACCAACCTTTAACAACTGTTTTCTTTTGAAGCCCTTTGGTCACAACCAGTCCCAACAGGATATTCTGCAGGAGAACACGATCCTGAAAGCCACCGAGGTGCAGTTCCCTCCAAAGCCAGTAGTCACACCAGAAGCAAAGGTAAGTCGGTGCCAGCCTCCTCAATCCCCTAAAACCAGCAGGAATTCCCTCTTGCTGAGTGTCCCCTTCCCTGGAGCTGGGATGGAGCTCTGGGACAGTGGCGGGGGCACGAGGAATGAGACCATCTTTGTTCCCTTCCAACCCGAGCGCTCACCGTGCCCACACCCCCTCCTGCCACTGAAGAAATCCCCTCCCTGGGGTGTGTCCCCCCTGCCCCTTCTCCCCCAGGATGCTGAGCTGCAGTGCCTCTGACCCAGCCTTTCCCCCCAGGCGTTCATCCGCCGCTGCCTGGCGTACCGCAAGGAGGACCGCATCGACGTGCAGCAGTTGGCCTGTGACCCCTATTTGCTGCCCCACATCCGCAAGTCCGTGGCCACCAACAGCCCCGCGGGAGCTGCCATCGCCTCCACCTCGGGCTCCTCCAACAACAGCTCTTCAAACTGACACACAGCCAGGCCAAAACCAAACCACAGACTGTGTGAGAGACAAACCAGACTGGCAGAAACGGCTTTGGAAAGGGAGGAACCCGCCGGGGTCTCGAGAAACCTGTACCAGGTGCTTTTTTTTTTTTCTTTTTCTCTTGCTTTTTTCCATCCATAGAGCATGACAACATCAACTCTTCATCCAGAAAAACCTTTGGCATCCAGGCCAAGCCACTTGGATAGGAGATGGCTGGAGGTTTAGCCACAAAAGGGTGGCTGCTCTGAGCAAGGAGGAGAAACTCAAGAAAAAAAATACAAAAAGACAAAAGACATGGTTCCATGTACTGTGAACTTCTGAACATGCAGCCTTGGGGAATCCAGGACGCCGTGTGTGCTTCATATGAAGAATGTGGACTTTGGAAACAAAACAAAACAAAAAAAAAAAAGACTGGGCTAGTCCAGTGTTGATATTTAAACATTGTTCTTTTTCTTTTAATAAAGTTTAGGTAACATCTCCTGAAAAGCTCGAAGCACCAAGGTTCAGCTGGGGATGGTATATGACTCTTTGCCCT
>VYZS01013328.1:8378-19121 GCA_013400695.1 Neodrepanis coruscans | reverse complement strand
TAATGGGTTTTTCTTTTATTCACACTGATTTAAATTAATGCCAGCTAAGTGCTCTGCTTTCTAAAGAAGTGTTCTCAGTGTGCACTTAGCCTTTATTCCAAAACCTCCAGTCCTAAACTTAAACAAAACCTATCCTCACAGTTGACTGGGGCTGTAGACCTTCTCTAACAGTACTGAAAGTTCCACAGCCACACAAAGAGCAGCACTGTGTTTTGCTGTTCCATCAAGCTCTAGAATCTAAGCTGACAGAGTTTTTAATTGTTTTCTAGTGGAGAGTGTTATAAATAAACCACTAAAAGCATCAGGACAAATAGCAACTCCTGCCAGGAGTTGCCTGCAGGCAGCCTGAAAGTTATGACAGGTGTGAATTGCCTCATTCATTTACTCAAGTCTCCAGCAAAGCAGATATGAATTATATAAGAGAAATGCATTGAAAAGTTTTCCCTGAAGAGGTAACTTGCAAATCCAGGAACATGAGAAGAAAGTCACAGACTGAATCTCATGAGCTACAGATTAAGGAGGGGACAGCACTTTTCCCCAGCACTATGCTTCCAAAATATGTAGGATTCTACACTTCTACAGTAAACCCTCTGAAGACAAGAAGGAAAAACTGTAATAATAAAAAGGCTATGAAAGGCATTGAATACCACTTGACTTTAATGCTGAAGCAGAAATGAGTATAAGATGTCTCTGAAATACTTTCCTGATGTCAGGAAATGACAGAAGGTAGCAAAAACGCTGCACCAAAGGGACTGCACTCCGCTATTTCAGAATACATTCTTTTTAGGGTGATTCAGTCTGAAAACATGAGCCTTGAAATACTATATTGTACAATGTAGAAAGGAACATTTTCACTAGTTCTTTACTTCCTTTCTTCCTCAACTCAGAAACAAGCAGCTAAAACTACATGCACAGCTGAAGTATCTGCCTGCCCCACCATAACTAATCTTTTCTCTGGGCAGAACAAAAAACTGAACTCCATTAGCTCCTATGTGTTAAAGTGACTACATGTACTTGCATACAAGTTCCTATGTCATTTGTCCTCTGAGTTTAGCCATCTAGTGACACATTTAAACTGATTACCCAACATTCTGTACCGTTGTTTAAAATTCATAATTTGTATTGACTGTTTCCTTACTGAAATGATTATCTGAAACAAAAATGAAACAAAATCAGAGGAGAAAATGAAACAAACATGATGTTGATGGAAGAGTAAGAATCAACACTAGAATATTTCTCATCCTGTCTGGTCTGTTACTTCTCTCACTGCCAGACAACTGCCCTGCTGTTGGTCACGGCTGAAACCACAATAGTTAAATTGATCTTTGGTCTGGTGCACTACAGCAGTTGTTATGAACTACTTCTTGCTGGTAAGATTACTAGCTTCAGAGAATTATAAAAACACCCATGTCAATGTCACTTTGTAAGATGACAGTTTCAAAAGACTAAGGAGAAAAGAACTCAGACATAAGCAATGAAATTACAAAGCACTCCTTAGGGAATTTGAAATAATAGAAACTAACCTTGAAAGAGCGATGGCTGGATGTTGCTGACATACTGAAATGCATTTTTAAAGAAGACCAACATCGTGGAATACACTACTTGATTCTTGTATTTAGTGTGGGCCTCACTGTCAAAGTTACTGATATATCTGCAGAGATCTTTCATTCGATGCAAAATATCACCCAAACTTCTGGGGGGAAGAGAGACAAAAAAGAATTCAGGATGCTACACAGACTCTGAAACTAGAGGAAAGAATGCATAGTGAATATGAAAATCTTAATGCTTCTGCTGAGGATATTCCCCAGCCTCAAGTCAGTGGAAGCTGGGAATACATGCTAGTGAAATATCATTACACATTTACCATGTTACCTTTGCTGAGGCACACAGGGAAGGATACCTCACAGTACTATAGTTGTTACGCCAACTTTCATTATCAAAAATTGAGTTTAGAGACTAATTTGAAAGTGCTCTCTGGAGCCACATTTCTGTTTTACGTTGTACAGTCTTGAAAGAAAAGCTGTTCTGAACTTACACAAGTTCCTGTGTTAAAATCCTTCTTTAAAACATCTCCTTAAGAATTAAAAAGCAAAATACTCCTTAAGAAATACCTCGAAAAGGACACTTTTCTCACCTTCTTCCCTTATCCATTTGCCATTCACACCTCATTCCCACCACAGACAATATTTTAAACAGCCTCTCCCAAGGATCTGTAATCTGAGATGACTTCTCTGTGAGACCATCTATTACATATTTCTGAGAGCTGCGCTTGCTTGGAGACATAATATCAGAGGAATCTTGTGAACCTAAGAAAACCAGCACATTTTTCTCTTTATGAAGATATCAGACAAACTGATTAGTTTTCAAGAAGACATGTAAAAATTCTGTCAGAGCTTTCAGGGTAACTATTCTTTACTGAGAAAGCTCATGGGGACCAGTAGGCATTTCTGCCTCCTTGTACAAGGGAGCCGATACGCTGGATAAGGACATCTTCAACATTTTGTCCTATGTCTCAGTAGATATATTGAAGGATCACGAGTATCATGACTAAGTAATTGAGGTATTTTGGAACTACAGAACTAAGAAACATCAAATACTACTATTAATCCTTGTCTATGTGTTGTATTACATAAAAATAATGCGTTTTTTAGTTATGGATGTCACTTCAGTAATACTAAAATACATTCCAAGAAATTTTAATTTTTTAAAAATATTCTTACCTTGATATTGGCTTTCTGTCTGTGTAGATCTAGTTACATAGTTGATATAAAATTCTGCTGCTTTATTCAGATATTTATATAACAAGCTGGCAGGAAGTCGTACATCAGGATTGTTAATTATCAGAGGAAGAACATCACAAACTAAAAAAATACCAAACAAAAAAATCCTTTAGGTTTGTGGGGGGTTTTGTTCTATTTGTCCTCGGAAAGGTTTCTCAATCAGCAATGTAAGCCTCCATCTCTGGCTGCCCATACACCACAAAGAACCTCACACAGATGAGTGTAACATCAATTTGTACTATATGGTCAGCCTGGTCTGACTAACACTGTTTTCTAACTGCAATATCTTGAAAGTAGTTCTACTGATCTCAGAATCTTGCCAAACTAAAAAGTAAACCAAGAACATCAGCATTTTCTTACCAAATAATTTTCTAAAACAATTCACTGGAGATTCTTGCTCTTCAATACTTTCAGCATCTAATAATGTTTCTCCAAGGCCTACCTGTGTGAGCAGAAGTGAAAATCAAACACCGGACCACTGGTTTTAGAAAGTTTTTGAACTGCAATTCAATGGAGTTGGACAGTAATTCAGTGGATGCATTAGTAGTAATTCACTCTATAGCAACAGCAAGTGCAAGTCTCCAAATGTATATTTAGTAACAGGTGAAAAGCAATGCCAGAAGATACCAAAACAAGATCAAGACAAAAACTGTGCATGTGACTGCATCAGTAAAGAGATCACACACAAGTGAAATCGTTACATGACTGATACTGTTTCATTTAGAAAAAAAAGGATTGTTTTATTGCTTCTATTTTTTTTCTGCGTAATTCCCTCCTGGTAGTAACCTCACAGTTACTTACTTCACAGGAATCTGAACTATTAGCCACAATTAAACATGAATAAGAAGATTCACTCTCTCACTAAGCAAAGGAAAACACATTTTAGGAAATTCTCAAGAATCAGAGTGCCAGTATCCTGAGTAGTTACTATGAGCTTCTCTCCTCTTACCCCGTGTTGCACCACAGTCTCTGGGAAACGTCGCAGAAGGAGTAGCAGCATTTCTGCCCTTTCTAATGTGTTAAAACACTGCTCTGTTGCCTTCAGTAACATTTCACATTGGACCCGACCAGGAAGGGTTTCAAATAATCCTTTAAAAAAAAAAATTAAAACGCTTAGCTTGCTGAATGACAAAGGGTAAAACACAAGTCAACATCACTGTGCTATGCAGAAGGAAAGAGATGTCCTTAAACTTTTTCTGCTTTTAATATTCATGACTGGAAAAAAAATATGTCTGTTTCTTTCAGAGAAGACTAAATGAATATTTATCTGTGTGTATTCGGGTGCAGAGAATTTGAATTAACAAGTAAGACCACTAAGGAGTGAACAACTCAAAATCCTACTACTTAAGTATTTGACATTTCAAGATGCTTTTTCAAAATATACTTTCATATACTGTTCATATACTTTTGACTTATATTCCACTTCTACAATTAATACTTCGATGATTAAAATTTAGTTTTTTCCCAATTTAAACTTCCAATGACAAACTAACATATTCTCTCTGTATGTTTTATGCACTCCATGAAAAATCAGATGTTTTCTTAAGTGGAATAGTCTGTATACAGAGCTACACACTGCTTATCACTAAAGCTTCTGAAGCATATATTCAAACAGCAAGTTTGTCAATCCTGCATTCAAAACTGCCTGTGGTTGCCAGCAGTGAATGCCAAGTGCTTCTGGTCACTGTTCATTTTCATAATCCTCACTTCATACATACGAATTCACCCCATTTTTATGATCATTCATTGTTCTCTGCAATCTGTGGGATAATGATTTTTAAGTCCCATTCCACTTACTCCCTCTTCAACCTCTTTTCCAAGTGCTTGCTGTTATGGCAGACTAAATATACCCATAT
Source organism: Neodrepanis coruscans (assembly GCA_013400695.1). Classification (NCBI taxonomy): domain Eukaryota; kingdom Metazoa; phylum Chordata; class Aves; order Passeriformes; family Philepittidae; genus Neodrepanis; species Neodrepanis coruscans. Next base: position 14,485 of record VYZS01013328.1, on the reverse strand, counting down.
CTGAGACACAGCAATGGGAATCAGCTTGTCATCTCTCTTTATTTTTCCTAAACCTAACACACCAAATGAAGTCTCTAAAGCAGATCTGAGGAAAAAAAATCAAACAAACAACACAACCCTGGAGCTCACGAGGAAAGTTAAAAAGACTCACACCAGAAATGTAATGGGAAGGCTTATCTTTAGGTTCCTTCAGGATAGAATCCTTACCTCTTAAAAACTGTGTCTGTTTGTCCTGTGAGTCATTCCTTAATGCTGATGTAATAATACTGATCTCCCTCCATACAGCAGGTTGGTCTGGAAAATTCACAAACCTGTAATAAAGTTTGAGGCAAGGAATGCACAGTGATCTCAAAATCTGCTTCCAAGGTAAAACCTTCCCACGAAAGTATATGCAAGGGCAAAACAGAAAATAAAACTTCCTTTTTACTGTTTACTTTTAATTAATCAGAATTTTTCTGCTCAGTTTATCCATATGGATTTTCAAGAGCACTCACACTGTATCTTTGGAAAGTCTGACATTTACAGAAATGAGCATCTGGAATAATTTCAGAGTTCCAGCTCTGATTACTCACATGTCGTAGAGCAGCCTCCCTGCAGATGCTGTCCTTTCAGCATTCCTCTCTATAGTGTACATCTCATACTGCAGAATGCAAGAACAGAACATTAGCTTTATTGGATACTCTGTGAATCCTTCCACTCTCAAAAACTGTTCTCAATTTGCCACATCTGAATAACAGGAAATTAAAGGACTCTAACATTTGATGGAGAAATTAAGAGGTGAGTTTAGCCTATAAAACAACACATTAATTTAGGCATAATCTTCTGTATGGTAACATACTTAATATTAAAGTTATTAACATTAAGAGTCTTCCAATATCTGAAAGAGGCTCACAGGGAAGCCAAAGTAATAGGAACCATAGTGATAGGATAAGGAAGAATGAGCACAAATAGAAAGAGGGCAAACTTAGGTTAGATATTAGGAATAAATTCTTAGCTGTGAGGGTGGTGAGGCACGGGAACAGGTTGCCCAGTGAAGTTTTGGAGGCCCCAACACTGGAAGTGTTCAAGGCCAGGTTGGATGGGGCTTGGAGCAACCTGGCCTAGTGGGAGGTGTCCCTGCTCACATCAGGGGCGTTGGGATTAGATGATCTTTAAGGTGCCTTCCAACCTCTAACATTCCATGGTTCTATGAACACGCTGCCTTAACCTTTACACAAATACAAAACTTAGAAAAAAAAAGAGTTCTGTGACCAGAGTCTGTACACAGCCAAATGCACTGCAAAGACCCCAAGCTGCTACAGAAGCCGTAAGGAGAGATAATTCGAATCACAGTATCATTATTATTATTACTAGTTTTATTGACATCACTGTTAACCGGTGCGTCACCGCGGCAACCGTGGCCCCGCCCCTCAGCCCCCATTGGCTGACGCGCCTGTCAATCAAGTCGCGCCCGCTGCGAGGCCGCGCGGGGGGTGTCCCGGTACCGACACCGGCGGCGCGCACCTGGATGTTGAAGTCGGCGGGGTAGAGGCTCCGCGCCGTGATGAGCCAGGCCTTGGCCGCCCACAGGTCACCTGGCACCAGCTCCCGGGCCCGCTTTACCAGGAACTCGCAGTCCCCCTGTGCCGACATCTTGCGCTCGGCGCACTCCCGCCCCCTCCGATCGCTGGGCAGGGCGCATGCGCCCTGTCGCGCCCCGAGGCGGGATCGTTGTCTGTTCCGCCCTTCCTTGGCGGGGTGCGCCCACCTGTCGCCATGTTAGAAGCGGGCAGGCGGTGTCTCAGTGCGCGGGGCCGGAGACGGGAATGGGAGAGAGGCGTGGGGACATGGAGGGTTGGATGAGGCTGAGCACGGCATGCGGAGCAGGAAGTTTGGGAGTTGGGAAGCGGCGTATAGGCACGAAAGGCTAGAGCCATTTCCTGTAGCTTAGGGGAGTAGTTTTCGTCCCAAACCGTGCAAGTGACCTTAAGGAGTTTTGGGATCAAAGGTGAAAGGGGCCTCCTGCCCTTCAACCTTTGGCATCTGGTGGTAGGAGACTGGCCAAGCTACCATCAAGAAACGTGAATTTGGCCCTGTGCCATGTCACGGCTGTGTCAGGGTGCTCAGTCACTTGTGGGGACCACTGCCTGCATTGGGCTGCTGCTGCTGCTGCTGCTGCTGGGGATGGCGCAAGTCAAAGCCCACATCGAGCACTGCTGCCTGGGCCTGTGCTTCTCAAGGGTTCTTACAGCCCAGTACCAAGGTCACCATTGCCAGATGCCAAGGAAAGCAACACCTTTCACCACAGGAATGCACCTAGCTTTCAACTGCTTGGAACTGAGTCGTGCTGGTTTCCATTAGTTTTCAGTCTTAGGATGCTGGATGGCAAATTTAACCCTTTGTTTACTTAGTTGACATGTTAATTTCTCTGTTTCTTTCCTTGTTGCTTGCTTTGTTTTCTCCTTTCAAGTAGGTTCTCTTCTTCTGATGTCACAACAGACCTTAGGGACTTTGCACTTGGGGACTGCCACTGATCAAATATATAAATATGCACATCTAAGAGGTAGTGTAATATCCAACCAACAAATAGTTTTAACAAAACTCATAACCTCTGTTACAGATAAGAGGTGAGGTCCCTGCCTGTATTCCTGCTGAGCTGACTGTGCGATATTTTTGTCTTGTTCTTTCTCAGTTACAGCACAAGGCTCACATACACTCTCGCTCCGCTGTGTTCGTGCAGCGCTAGCCTGCCACAGATTTCAGCTGTAGAGTCCCTGTGAGGGCTGGGAATTTGGCTTCTCAGCTCCTCTTCACCATACTGTTGTCAATTTTCCTCTTTCCATGCTCTTTTAGTAGGAATCTGATTTGATTTTGCCCTGTGGCCACAATATTGGCTGTGCCTGGGGTAGAGCCACCATATGAAAATAGTTAGATTTCAGCAAGAAGTGTGCTCTGCCCTCTGAGAGAGAAGTCTGAGTCCAGACTAACCTTGAACTGTCAGGATTCATTGCCCTGTTTTGCCTTTGAACTGATATACTAAGAAATACTGATCGGGGATCCTTGACAAACAATGGCAGTAACAACTACCACAGGAGCACCTTCCTGAACAATGGCTGGCCCTGTCTGTCAGCAGCCAGTGGGGCACCCTGGCTGCTGTGGGGTCCTGTTCATTGCCCCCTTTCTCAGGGCTCTCACCATACACTGCTCAGTTGCACTTTGAAGGAGCACAAAGTATGTGATTGCTTTGTCATTCAGACAGGTGACAAAATCATAGCAGAAAGTCAGCTGTCCTTCATAAAATAGTTGCCTTCTTCCTCTCCTGCCCTTGCTATCAAACTGCTGTAGGATGGCACAGGTCTTTAAAAATGGCTTCACAGCCTCGCCATCCCTTGCAAGTGCAGCAATGTTAATTACTGGCTGGCGTGTAGGTCTGTTTAGAGTTCTTCCCTATGTATTTGTGCAGATGCATAATGCCAAATTTGATTAAAAAAACCAACACACAACTATTCAAGAGTTTTACATTTTGAGGATTGCATATGGTAACAACGCTGTGTATTCTGTCTCCTAAGAAACTGCCCAGCAAGGATTGATGGGCTGGTTGGCGTTCCCCATATGCTGCCTATGATCAGGATGCTACAAGAGTGAAATGGATGGCGGAGGCTACCAAAAGTTACTTTTGAAAATTAATGGATGTGTGAGGAGGCCCCTGAAAAATTACTGGTGCAGAATCACCCCTAAGACACCACCTAGGCAAAGAGCAGGTTTTGAACCAGTTTCACTAGGTGTCCTGAAAGCAAAATGTAGCTGTATTTAATCCACTAGGCAAAGGAGAATACCTCCACTAAATTAGAAACATCCTTTTTTCTTTTTTTTTTCCTTGTATGTGTGACTGTGTGTTAGCTGCACATTTCATTTTTTCTTTATTTCTTTTAAAGCTGTGAATAATCTGTTTTTTTTCAAACACCATGAGTGCAGAAGTCTGAAGGGAGCACAAATGAAGGTAGGAACCACCTGAGGAGTGTTCAGGCTTGGAGGAATTTAGACCTAACAGAGGACTTACATTAAGGGTGCCCAACCCCTGGACTTAGGAAATAAAACTGTTTGCTCTGTGATCCTCTCTTAGATACAAGACAGGTAGCAGGATCAGAATTGCAGGGAACTGGGGCAAGTGATGTCGGTGAGCAAGCAGGAAATGTCACTTATGTTTCATTTGTGGATGGGAGAAAAGCGAGTTCTGTGGGTTTTGAGAATATGGGCATTGTGTCTCAATCAGGTGATGTAGGAGTAGTATTTGAAGGTGCTTGGAACATAAACTATAGTTTTTAGCTGAGCCAAGCTCTATTTAGAGCCATTGCTGTACTAAGCCCCAGCTACTGATGTGCCAATGGCAGTGCTTGCTCATCTCCCATTCCAGGAGCCAACCTGTAGGTGGTGGTGGGGCTGGGCTAGTTCTCTCGGGAAGCTTCCTCTCCGCTAAAAGTGGCTTTCCTGAGTTCTTGCCCAGATTGTGCTGTTTTGATTTCCACAGTGCAAGGTATGCTGGAGGTCTCAGCATTCTAGTCAGACAACTGGAAGCACACACAGCCTCTTTCCTGCAGGAATACAGGACTCAGCTGAAATGCCTACACCAGCCTTGTTTTTCAGGAAGAGGCTTTGTAGCCTTCTGAAGCAGGAAATAGGCAGCATTGACCTCAAGGCAGTTGAGTCATCCGACCCTGTGAAGGTTGATTTTTCCCTGGGAAGGTTGTCCTATTTCTTGAGGAAGGCCTGTGAGTGACAGAGATGACGCAGGCAGTGGACTCGGGCGATGTGACTGACACAGAACAGGGACAGAGATACACGAGATGTGCAAAGACTGAACTGCAGACCTTGGTGGTCATGCTCCAAAATGCTTTCACATTTGGAGGTATGTTCAGAAGGCATTCGTTTGGCACTTAACAGCGGAGGGTTTTGAATATCATTCACTACCTTCTAAGTTTCTGGATCAGTATAATCCCAGCAGATAGCATCCATTCTTTGTTGGCTTTCCTGACTTGGTCAAATAGGCTGTTGTCCCTTGCAAAGGACTAGTGCATTAACAACAAGCCCTAAATCGGGTTTGTGATAAGGGATAAAGTGGTCTGTGATATGAAGGGGAAAAGGTTGGGATAACTGCAGTGCTGCATGGTGTGGGCTTGAATTGACAGCCATTCCTTCAGGCTGGGAACCAGGCGTTGCTCTCTGGCATGGGTAGCAAGGAAACTGCTCCTTTTTCTAAAGCCTTGCATAGTACTGAAGAGAATCAATCTCTTTAATGTCTTATGAGTAGGGCCTTAGAGAAGAGAGTCTGTGTTGAGCTAGCAGTGTGGTGGAGTCTACACAAAAACTAGTGATCATGTGGAAGGGTTTGTTATTTTGTAGATTTTTTTTTTTTTTACCAATTCTATGCCCCTTGCTTTGTGCAGAGCTGTTTCTACAACTGAGATCTGAGATGAGTCATCTGGGCTGTCAGTCACTGAGAATTTGAGTCTGAGACCGAGTGTCTTCTTTGTCCCTTGCAGCTGAAAGACGGTAGATTGAGATTGGATAATTTGGTGACAGATAGGAAGGGAAAAACAAAAGGAGATTGGAACCAATACAGCCGTTTCCACAGAGTGACATCTGTTAATGACCTCATAGAGGGCAATGTCAGTGCGAATACTTGTTTCAGCAGATCTGGTAGCTTCTCATAGCAGAATGGAGATCTTTAACTCTATAATCTTGACAGTTGAATCCAAATTCTGCCTTCAAGACATTAGAGTTGGCCACCATCCACTTAATTTCTGTAATAGCTGAAGGCAGCTTTTAATAATTGACCTCATTTTCACAGAATCAAAATAGTTTAAGTTGAAAGGGACATCAGGAGATCACCTGGTCCAGCCACCTGCTCAAAGTGCAAATAACTGTTCTTCTATGATACTTAGGTAAACCAAAAATCCATTTCAAGAAAAGAGCAAATGTTACTGGTTTCCTTCAGCCTACAGTTTGACAATGATGAGTGGTGGGGAATCAGCATTTATGGGGGAAACAGGTAATCTTACTATCAGGTATTATTATTATTTTTATTATTATGAGATATGTTAAAATACTTGGCTAGCTTTTAGATCTGG